>MJUU01031398.1:33634-48159 GCA_002080025.1 Modiolus philippinarum | reverse complement strand
TATCCAAGGATTGTCCAAGGATTGTTCTATATATTTCTATAAATTATATTATAATCTTAACTATTTATGTTAAAAATTGATTTTATTAAAATATTTTGAACTTTTTCAAAGTTATTTTGTGTGTTTTGATAAATTTTAATAAATAATGGGGAAATTTAGAAATAGTCTAAGCTTGGGGTGTGTTTTTATAGGTATTCTTTAAACTTTGTTAATTAATATCTGAAGCTTGCAACAGGCCTGAATGTCTTGTTACATACTAGTAAGTTAATTTAAGAACTGATAACAAGAATGATTCTTTTTGAAATAGTATAGTAGCCCTTAGAATGCTGTTGTATATTGCTGCTGTACTGATTCTTCAATTAATTATTTAGCCTGGGCCATGTTCTGCCATTTGCTGGCATATGTTGTTGAATTCATCTTCAGTATTTATTCCATATTTGTCCCACTACATTCTTCCATCCAGGCACCTGATGTAACACTTTTCATGACTTTGATTTCATATTTTGTCCTTGCCAAGTAGGGCACCATGTTTTGTATGGGAACATGTATTGTTATAATGTGTCTATAACTTTTAGTGCTGATTAAAGTATTATAAAGACCTTCTTTCACCCAATAAAATATGTTGACATTCGTGTATTTTTAATTCTTATCTGTGTTTTTTTTTTATTGTGATACTAGCTAGGAAACTGTGCTAAATATTTAGACCAGCAGATTAAATATTGGCTGCTTCAGCAGTCGCCGAGTGTAATTATATTGTTGACCTTAATCAACTTGAATTGCAATCATAATTATAAACTGTCACTGTATACAATGCAATTAATTTCTTAACAAGACCCAAGCTATCATTATCCCTTAGAATCACAAACAATGGAAGCCATATCTGTTATAAATATGATCAAAATTTATCAATATATTTTAAAAAAATCTTTTTTTATCACAAAATCAGTTTTTCCCATTTACAATCATCAAATACATCTGCAATCACTGACAACTACATAATTTTGAAAAATCCAACAATCCTTGGATAAAATTTTTATCCAAGGATTGTTAACAATCCTTGTGTTCAAGGATTGTTGGCATACAAGTTAATTGATCCAACAGTCAAATACATGTAATGCTAATTAAGTCAACAATTTAATCAATGATTGTTGTTCCAGAATGGTTAGTTATGATTGTAATTCCATTTACATGATTAAAGACTATAGATGAAACAATTATGAAAGTATACCAAAAATTAAAGATCAAATGATATTTTATTTACCTACTTTAATTAGTAAAAGAATGATCAATCAAACACTGGGATAATGGAAAAAAACTCAAAAATGTATACATTGTAAATTTCAATCACTCCAACATTCTTCATATCTCTAAACGCATAATGCAACAAGTAACAGCACTGTTCCATCCTTCATGCCTTTTCCAACAGAAATGCCTGGCAGGGTTAATATTATTGTCATATAATTATACATCCAACTGCATGGGCAACACAATACTTAATTGGCAGATCTAAAGACACAATTAAAACTACAACAAAAGCCAAAGACGTTGCTTGCGAACTGTGGCGTAAAAATTTGACAATATATGACTCTGCAAGGGCTTTCCAGTATGCTGCAGATGTACCATCAGGCCATGCGGTAAAACACAAAAGATTATCATTTGAATCTGAGTATCAATACCACAAACGACTAGTTACTGAGTGAACGGAGTGACAAAGACAACAATGATACTTTATCAGATGACCCCACAGCAACAACCTCACTTTCAGTGCAGCAATCGCTCAAGTTCATAATGCAGTTGGAGAGAAAATCAATTCAGAAACAGCTTAGAGAACACCAAGACATATACAACTACCTTAAACAACAAGGCGGCAGTTGAAAACCAAGACTGTGGACGAAATGAACCTCACATTGATTACTGTTACTGTCTTTAAGCATTTAAGTATATGTGATTCAGAGGAAGATCTTTATAATAAAAGACTCTATTTCAAAAAGAATTATTGTTGCTAAAAACCAATGCTTTATCTGTAATTTCATTGAAATGTAATAGAACTACAAGTTACAACCCTACATTGCCCTATTTATCTATCATAAAAATGTCTTTGTAATAGGTATTATTAATATTCAGATTCAATCTTGTAACAATTCTGGAATATCACAATGTCCCAGAATTGTTGGAAAAATATTTAAAAATAAACAATTCTGGAATAAATTTTTGTTCCAGAATTGTTAACAATTCTGGTATTCCAGAATTGCGATCACCAACTACAGGAGATCCGGGAATTGAAATGAATTTTAAT
Organism: Modiolus philippinarum; assembly: GCA_002080025.1. Classification (NCBI taxonomy): domain Eukaryota; kingdom Metazoa; phylum Mollusca; class Bivalvia; order Mytilida; family Modiolidae; genus Modiolus; species Modiolus philippinarum. Next base: position 45,863 of record MJUU01031398.1, on the reverse strand, counting down.
TCTGATCATGCTGATCTGAAGTCTTATGTATATTCTCAATATTAGGTCTGGTCAACACCATAGGTACCTATAGCTATGAATGCAATGAAATTGTTTTTGTCTTTTATATGTCACAGAGGTACATACCTAAGTTGTATTCAGGTTGTTGATATATAGTCAGCATGGTCAGGAAGAATCAACTGAGCTTAAAAATGGAATATTTCTTTAGCTCATTTGGTAGTGAGGCTGGCTCCGTAGCAATAGGTCAAATGGGTTTCGACGTGGAAGCACTGATAGTACAAATACTGATTTTCATCATTGGATAATGCTCTCTGTCACACATTAAATGACCATTTAATTGGGAGTGTTTCTTAAATTAATTTCTTTTGACAGTTGACACCGGACCAGCCATTTTGAAGGCTTGTTGGACAAAGGCAAGTCATCTTTGCTTGGTCATGTTGGTCCGGTGAAGATTTGAGTGTAGCCAAACCAAATGTCTGGTAAAGATTTTTGTTCGCGAATAACATTTTGAGGAGCTCTTGTCACAATTTAAAATGATTTGGAAACTTAAAAATCCAGTGATGACCATGAAACATTTACCAGGTAGATGTGATGTCAAGTGGAGGGTTTGGATTCTCTGACATGTTATGAGAATGGAAACAATCAGCATTTTTTAAACACATTAAAGTATAGAAATAGGACTAAGTCATTTTAAGCTTGTGGTCAGTTGTGGATGTAGATGTATGGTAAGTGCCACACTCACTATTTGTATAAGGTATTTTGAAACGGGCTGTATTTTATGTCATGCCTTGGTCTACTTCACATTCCTTTTCAAGCTGTAATCAAATTTACAACTGCATTAACTGTCTTGTATTACGTTTGCTTGTGTCAACCTCTTCAGGCTGATTCAATGTCCAGTGAAGAATAAAATCATTAGTAGCAATCATGTAAAGAGCAACAAATACATGATGACTATGCATATACGTATGTGATATAAAAATTATTCTGTGTTGGGGTCTGTTGATTATCTGTTCCCATAAGATTCTGGCATAGTTCTTTACTATGATTACTACATCATCTTGCATTTAACCAAAACAGGATATCTTCAATTTTATTGTTAATTTTAAAGAATTCTTTCATTTTCATATACTTCAGTAATTACTAACACTTGAAAGGGGGGAGGGTTATGTTGACCTCTTTCTGGCAGTTTGTTGTCAACCATTTCATCCATAAGAGCTTTTCCTAGCACAAGTCTTCTTATATGGGTGGTATCATTACATTGAAAATTTGAAAATTTATCCAAAGTGTAATATACACAGTTAAAATATGTATCTCCATCATTCCAACATGTCCTAGGGAAAAAAGACATCAATGACCTCATTATCATAATTCCTTGTATGTTTTAGGTTCAATAGCTTGTATTTCAAAGAAATTTTAATCAAAGGTATTACTCAGTATTCATGACATGAACATGTGCATGAAGAAAATCTTTACTATTCAAGTTGATAAATTCTGGTAGAATTCACACTTCATGATTATGACACAGACAGGATATATCCCTGACCTCATTTTGTCCCATTAATTTGTGGTATCATTTCAAATAGAAAACCGTTATATTCAGTATGTTACTTATTAGTTTTCCACTTTGGTAGGAGTTGGAGTGAGGTATCTAACAAGAGGTTGACCAACATAATACTACACAAAACACAATCTTACACAATTAAACCATGCATTGATATGAGCTGTAGATGATATTCCCTGTTTTTGTGATAGTTGTTAGACATTATTACTATATAAAATAAATGTTTTTTTTACAGGAGAGGATTAAATCCCCCACATAGAGTGAAATCAATTTCCATGGCTAGTTTTACACCAGAAGAAATGGAATTTTTAAAAAGTCATGGAAATGAGGTTTGTTCTATTTTCCATGTTTACATTATATATTGGAATTTGTTAGCTGTACTAAGTAATAAAAAAAGGAAACACCTGCAATGGCTGAAAATCATAATCAAATGCCAAAATCCCCAAGGGATTGACAGGAATGCACAAGAAAAATAAATAGTGACAGGAACTCCGGATAGCCACACTTTGTAATAACACTAATGTCTGACACTGATAAAGAAATTAAGTCAAACAAAATAAAAAAAATACAAAAAAACATCAAACAGTTAAAACCAAAAGAAAAGCCAAAATTAGGTGTGCATATTGAAAACTGCACAGTACACCTTTGATTGTGGATAAGAATCACAATTTTTTATATTGCATGAAGGTTGTATTTTGAACATACTTGGAGATATCTTTGAAGGGTTAATTTACATATATTTTTTTGCTCACCTGTCTATGCAAGGATGAGCTTTTGCCATCACTTGGCGTCCGTCGTCTGTTGTCTGTCGTAAACTTTTCATTCACAGATCTTCTTCTCTGAAACCACTGGGTCAATTGGAACCAAATTTGGTTGCAATAGTCTTCGGGCCGTCCCCTTTCAAAATTGTATCCGGCAGGTGGGTACCTTATCCAAGATGACAGCCAGCGGGAAACAAAGTTTTAACATTGGACCACATGGAAAAACACTTCAAAGATCTTCTCAGAAACTGCTAGCTCAATTATAACCAAACTTAGTCACAATGTTCCTTAGATGGTCCCTTGTAAAAAGGTATTGGACAGGTCTGTACCTCATCCAAGATGGCCGCCAGTGGGGAACATAGTTTTAACATTTGATCCTATGGGAAAAGACATTCAAAGGTCTTCTTCTCAGAAACTACGAGTCCAATTAGAACAAATCTGAGTCCCAATGGTCTTTAGATAGGTATCCGGCAGTTGTGTACCTCATCCAAGATGACCGCCAGAGGAGAACAAAGTTATAACATTGAACCCTTTGGGAAAATACATTCAAAGATCTTCCTCTAAGACTCAGAAAGTACTAGCCCAATAATAACCAAACTTTACATGGTCCCTTCCAAAAAGGTATCCAACAGGTGGGTATCTCATCCAAAATGACCGCCAGTGAAGAACATAGTTTTAACATTTGACCCTATGGGAAAAGACATTCGGTCTTCTTCTTAGAAACTAGCTGTCCAATTAGAACAAAACTTAGTCCCAATGGTCTTTGGATGGTCTCTTCCAAAAAAGGTGTCCGACAGGTCCATGCCTCATCCAAGATGGCATGCAGAGGGGAACATATTTTTAACATTGGACTGTATGGGAAAAACTCATCAAAGATCTTCTCCAAGGTGGCCTCAGCAGGGAACATAGTGTAAACATCTGGACCCTATTGGAAATGCCATTCATCTCTCTATGTCAGCCAAGGTCCAGGTGAGAGATTCAGGCTCTTGAGAGCCTCTTGTTATTTTGAAAGAAAGAAAATGGAGCAAATTCTTTTTTCATGAACATTATATTAAGTACAGGACAGGACATAGAGTAGGTGTAGTAATTGTTCTAAAATGTATGCTTTATTCTATGATTTAATTTGCCAATTTTGCCGTATAAAACTCAGCTGATGTATGTTCAGTCTTGTGTTTAAAGTTATTTACTTTTGATGTATCATTAATTTGCGAATTTCAGTTTTGCAGAAAAGTGTATTTAGGACTGTATGATGCTAGATCAGGAATGGAACCAGATTCTAGAGATGAGCAAAAAGTCAAAGATTTTATGATACAGAAATATGAAAGAAAAAGATATTATGTTGCTCCAACAGAAACCATGAAAGCAGATGCAAAACAGGCAAATGAAGCTGCAATGAATAAACAACCTGCTACTAGACCACTTAAAACATTATTAGGGGACAAAACTCCAAGCATTATAGCAAGTCAAAATGAACAGGTAAGCTATAAATTGGAATGAATGAGATAAGCATAATAAACTAATACATTGATTTCTATACTTGGTTGGTGATTACCCTCGGAGACTTTTAGTCATCAAGTATGCTGTTTGGAAACTTTAATATCTAAATCTCTGAAAATTTTGTTTAAAACTAATTATCTCCCTTGTGCAAAGAGCTGCTCATAGAAGATTTTGGCCTTCAATTTAGATCATTTTGGTTATTTTTCGTTATCAGTTTATGGACTTCCTAAGTTTTAATTTGATATGCACTTATGAGGTATAAGATGTCAAAATGGCCATCTAAAGAAACTAAATTTAAATTCAATTGTCACAATTCTTTTGTGGTAAATTCAGAACACATTACAACGGAAAACAAACTCATACAATTAGACAATACAATAATATAAAATGGCTTTGATTAATGGGTCTCTTGTAATAGTTACCAGTTTGACATTAAAACTAAAGCTTTCACTGATAGGAATAGACTCTGACTTTAAATTTAAATGTTTGCAAGTTGTGTGAAGTATAATATGAGTGTCCATTTTCAATTAAAACTTGAGAAATTTTTCCAAGCAGCACAAAAGCAAGAACTTACAAGAGCTATTTATTTCACAGATTTTCTGTAAATTCTACAGATTTCCAACTTCAATACATGTGATAACTTAGCATGTAATTAACCAAAAGATACATTGATCACAAATCTTTGTGACATTAGACAGGAAAATTTGATGATTGTAAATCTCCCAGACAGAAAATAGTATACAGTCTTAAAATAGTGATGTGAAAAATATCAGTTTTGTTAAAGAGCTTGTATAACTTTATTAATGTGTAAACATACTCAAAAGCTAAAAATAAACAGACATGTAAGTAATTAGAATTCTGAAAAGATTCTAATAATTCAGGGATGGGATTTTTTCTTGGATTTCCATTTGTTTGATCCTGCTTGGCTCCTTTCTTATGTAGTACTGCTGCTTTAGATTATATCTAGTTATTTCTTTGGGTCAATGATTATATGAATCACATCCTTGTCATTCCCTTTATTGTGTTAATTTGTCATTTTCACTCTATCAATTTTCAGTCACCAAAACAAACATTAAAGAGCCAAGCAGCCTCTGTACCAGGGCAGATAACTCTTGGTCAGCAACCTCCAAAAGATACATCATTCCAGTCCCCAGGACAACAGAGTCAGTCGTCCCAATCTTCAGGGTCAGCGACTATGGACTTATTAGGAGATTTAGGAGGTGACCCTTTTAGCTCCTCAGCTCCACCTCCTCCACAGGCCTCCTCTGGAGGAGATCAGGGTAATGTATCATAAGTATTATTTAGGATGTTGATTTTCTTCATAAAGCTTACAAAGTATTGGTATACCTACAAATGAATATCACAGCAAAACGGCAGAAAATAAAAAAATGAGAAAATACAGCTATTCAGATGCAAAACAAATTTAGACATTGTGACAAAGATGGTACGAACATTAAGTTATCAAAGCACAATTTACACCCCATAATAGAGGTTCAATGGCAACATCAAAACATATTGACGAAACAACATGACTGCAAGAAAAAAGACAAAAATTAACAATATACATGTAATAGAGCTATTAATGATTAAGAAATCAACAAAACTATTTTTAAAAGCATGAGCAAAATGACCCCTCCCCAAGAAAATTGAAGGTATCATCAGGTTGACATTTCGTCTAAAATTTTTCTGAAACAACTTTGTTATTATTCTGAAACTTTTCTGAAGAAAATGCAGGGATATTGTTTTGGTCCGTTCAGTCTTTTCGTATGTTTTTTTTTGTGTTGCATGAACGACATTAGTAAGTTGTTACTGTATATCAAAATATTTTGTTTGATATAGTCAGTCCCTTGAAAATTTTCAAGATCAGTAACTTTTTTTGTTTCAATTAAATGGAACAAGATGTGATACAAAGCTGTGTGTATTTATTTTGTCCTTTAGAGTGAGTGACACTGACTATAAATGCATGATTATAATCTACAAAATTGAATGTTGAAGGCAAGTTTGAAAGCTAGAATGGAAATAAAAATATATCATAAAAAATATTGAAAAAAAACAAAGGACATTTCAATGACTATTGAATACAAGGCAGACTAAAACCAATGCAACAAGCAGAAAGGAAAAATAGAAGTAAAAAAACTGAGCAAAGCTCACAAAAACATACCTCCCGCTCCCCATTGGATTCCAAATGTAGAAAAAATTACCCTGAAAAATTAAAGTTATATCAAATTTTTAAATGGCTGTAGCACAATGGCTAGTTTTCACCACAGAGTATGTACCCTTGGGTGGATGGAATAACGAACGAACCAACTGACACCATGATTAATATATACCACCCTCTAAAGCAGGGGATATAAAAAGTGTAGCAATATTTGAGTTAAACCAATGGAGACAACAAGACTTACAAAGAACGCCAAAACAAAAATGATGATAGAGAGATAGAGATAGAGCACTAGCAATGTGAACTTTCATAAAAGCTGGGTATAATCAGGTTCTTCAGATAGATAAGACATAAGTACCAGTAAATGTAAATATATAAGATTTTTATGGTGCATGGTTTGGAGAGCCTAAAGATTACCAAACTCTTTTGTCTCTATAAAGTTATTAAGTAAGTGATATGCAAAGCAAATATAGATAGAAATAGAAATAAAACAAAAAGTTTAACTATATTTTAGGAGGATTTGCTGATTTTGCTAGTTTCAATCAATTTGGATCACAGTCAAAGCCAGTACAACAACCAGTAAACCAGTCATCATTTTCTGGTTTCCCTACTAGCAATAGTAAGTGTGGTTACCAGTAAAGTAAACAAATAGATCACATTCATTAAAGATTATGTACCAACTGTCTATAGTAAGGGCTGTTCCAGAAATAATTGTGCAGGTAGTTGGAAAGTACTTGAATAAATTTGATGGGTTGTGGGTATATTCGAGACTTACACTGTAGACACGCATAGAGAAAAGAAATCAAAATTTTATGCATAAGTGTAATATTTGTATATTGTTATGACATTTTAAACTGCTGTCCCAACCTGCTATAAAATTAATTCTGGAATAGCCCTATGCGTTTTACTACTAGTAAACAAATTAATTTATTTTCCTTCATCATGTTCAGTTTGAGATCTACAAATATGAATGACATGTTTTGGAAATAAAATAGGTACTCATTTTCATGAAAATTTGCTATTTCAGAGACAAATGTATAAATGTAATTTCTGGGTAGAGCATACACCAAAATATCCTGATTAGCCCAGAGACAATAATGTTCATCAAACACAGTAGCTTTGCCCACAATTTTTCAGTTTCTTAAGCATAAAATAATGTGATATGACAAACTAAACTCCATGTCAAGATAGAGATTTGTATAATAACATACCCTGTGTTTAGTTAGGAGTTGTAACAGTCAATTTTATTAGCTCACCTGAACCAAAGGGTCAGTGTGAGCTATTGCCATCACTTGGCGTCCGTTGTCCGTCGTCCTTCCGTTAAACTTTTCACATTTTCATCTTCTCCTCTGAAACTACTGAAGCAAATTCAACCAAACTTTACAGGAATGATGTATGGAAGGTCCTGTACAAAGATTGCTCATTTCTTCCGATCCGACAAAAAAACATGGCCGCCAGCGCGGAACTTAGGTTTAACATTGGACCCTATGGGAAAAATCACATTTTCATCTTCTGCTCTGAAACCATTGAAGCAAATTCAACCAAACTTTACAGGAATGATGTACTAAAGGTCCTTAACAATGTTTGCTCATTTTGTTCCGATCTGACAAAAAAAACATGGCCACCAGCACGGAACATGGTTTAACATTGGACCCTATGGGAAAATCACATTTTCATCTTCTGCTCTGAAACAGCTGAAGCAAATTTAACCAAACTTTACAGGAATGATTTACTAAAGGTCCTTAACAATGATTGCTCATTTCGTTCCGATTCGACAAAAAACATGGCCGCCAGCGGGGAACATGGTTTAACATTGGACCCTATGGGAAAATCACATTTTCATCTTCTGCTCTGAAACAGCTGAAGCAAATTCAACCAAACTTTACAGGAATGATGTATTGAAGGTCCTTAACAATAATTTCTCATTTAGTTCCAATCCGACAAAAAACATGGCCGCCAGCACGGAACATGGTTTAACATTGGACCCTACGGGAAAATCACATTTTCATCTTCCACTCTGAAACGACTGAAGCAAAGTCAACCAAACTTTACATGAATGATGTACTAAAGGTCCTTAACAAAGATTGCTTGTTTCTTTCCTATCCGATAAAAAACATGGCCGCCAGCGCAGAACTTAGGTTTAATATTGTACCCTATGGGAAAAATCACATTTTCATCTTCTTCTCTGAAACCACTGAAGCAAATTCAACCAAACTTTACAGGAATGGTGTACTAAATTTCCTTAACAAAGTTCACTCATTATACCCCCCGCAAACAAAGTTTGGGGGGGATATAGGAATCACCCGGTCTGTCTGTCTGTCCGTCCGTCTGTCCACACTTCTCGTAAGCGCTACTCCTCTTAAACCACTTGAAGGATTTTGATAAAACTTTAAACAAAGAAAGGACACTATATGGAGATGTGCATGAAGGAATATAATTATTGTCCAAAACCAGGAAGGGAGATAATTTGACTTTGACTTTTCATTGATTCCATATGTATGAGTTTCCTCGTAAGCGCAACTCCTCTTAAACCACTTGAAGGATTTTGATAAAACTTTACACAAAGGAAGGACACTATATGGAGGTGTGCATGAAGTAGTATGATTATTTTCCAAAACCAGGAAGGGGAGATAATTCGACTTTGACTTTTCGTTGATTCCCTATGTATGGGTTACCTCGTAAACACAACTCCTCTTAAACCACGTAAAGAATTTTGATGAAACTGTACACAAAGGAAGGACACTATATGGGGATGTGCATGACGGAATATAATTATTGTCGGAAACCAGCAAGGGAGATAATTCGACTTTGACTTTCGTTGATATCTCCTGCAATTATCTTTTTTTTCCAAGAAAAAACTTTAAGCATAGATATTGCGAAGTCAAACTGTTGGAGAGACATACTTTTTTCATTGTAATCCTCTTGAAAAGTTGTTTTCAAAGTGTTGTAATCAAATTTCTCTAATGCTTATGATTTTTGTGTAAAATGTCAGATAGGCTAAAAAAGAGTGAATTTCATATTTGTCTGATTTAGACAGAGTATTTTCATTGGAATCCTTGTGAAAAGTTCTTTCTTGAAGATTATATCATTGTGTCCATACTTGTATTGTGTCCACACTTGTATTTTGTCCACACCTGTATTGTGTCCACACCAACTTATATTTGCACTTACCATATTGATCCAGGGTTCAATGAGCGGGGGATATATTTGGCTGCCATTTGGCGACAGCTCTTGTTTCCTTCTGATCTGACAAAAAGACATGGCCGCCAGCATGGAACATGGTTTAACATTGGACCCTATTGGAAAATCACATTTTCATGTTCTCCTATGAAAGGACTGAAGCAAACTCAACCAAACTTTTCAGGAATGATGTGCCAGAGGTCCTTTAAGAAGAATGCAAATTTTATTTCAGTCTAACGAAAAACATGGCCGCCAGTGAGGGACTTAGGTTTAACCTTGGACCCTATGGGAAAAGTAACATTTTGATCTTCTCCTCTGAAACTGCTGAAGCATATTCAGCCAAATTTACAGGAATGATGTATGGAAGGTACTTTACAAAATTTGCTCATTTCATTTCAATCCAACAAAAAACATGGCCTCCACTGCAGAACATAGTTGAACATCGTAGGGCGGTATGTGAAAACCATACTTTTCATTATCTTCTCTGAAACTATTTAAGCAAATTTAACTGTGATGGAATGGTGTATTGAAGGTCCTTTGCAAAATTACTCATTTCAATAGGATCAGACTAAAAACACTTGTGCCAATGGAGAACATAGCTTAAGAGATAACCATGTAAATGAACATGTTATTGTCTCATGTTCATTTACTCCATATCCTTTTGTAAAATATTTATTACAGGAGTTTGTCTTTTAATGCTGTGTGGAGTTGGTAAAACAATTCCCCGTGTTGAGATGTATGCTCTTTATTTTTCTTAGATATGGTGTACTTGTACATGAGATTGTATCTCATGTGTATACTTTGTTTAAAAATATTATCTAATTTATGTAAATTCTAAAACCTAAGGTTGAACTCCCTCCATTGTAGTTTTGTCCTTAGCTGATTATTCGGATTTCGTTTGGTTTTATGCATTTTAAACTTTTTTTTTTTGTTGAAATTGTGGATTTCCTTTATTTGGGTTCTAGTGCTGCTGATGAGGAATTAATTACCGAAATGGCAATACAGCTCATTAAAATTAATTGCAGTTGGAGTTTACATATGTGTTATTGTCTCATGTTTATTTACTCCATATCCTTTTGTAAAATACATACTGTATTTTAGGATCCGAGGGGGTAAATTTTAGATTTTACTGTCGCAAACTGAGTTTTCCGGCGACGTGTTAGCGGATGTTTGCGACAGTAAAATCTTAGATTTAACCCTGAAGAACCTAAAATCTCTATTCTAATGCAAATGAAAAAAAACATTCAAAATCTATTTTTAAATGACAGGAAGTTTGGTGTGCGTCCGTGCCGTTACGTTGCTATTAGTTCCGATGATAAATCGTGGATTTTACTCCCTAACAATTCTGACACCATCCAATCAAAATTATCGTTACAAACATTAGTGCATTAGAATTAACATTAGACCTCATTGGTAAAATACATCTTTTTTGGTCATGCATGGCATAGAAGCATTTTGTCAGGTGAGCGATACAGGCTCAGTCTCTGAGCCTCTAGTTATAGTGTGTGATAGCTAAATACCAAAGTTACTGTAAAAATAGGTAATTGTGAGAGATATGACAATTGCAGTTTATTGGTATGTGAAGTATAAAATTTCAGGTCAAGCCAAATTAGATAATTACAAAATAAAACCTATGAATTAAAGAAAAGCAAATATTTACATTTTAATATAACATGACATATTTTTTAGGTGTCTCTATCCTTTCACTACTTTCTATATGTTTTAATACTTATTTCAGATCCATTAGTCCCATTAAGTAATACTCAAACAGCTTCCACATCCCTGACAAATGGATCAGCAACACAACCTGTATCAATAGCAGCACCCTCTGGTGGTGATAGATACTCGGCATTAACAGATCTGTTCAGTTCCTCCCCGGCAACAACAGGTCCTACTCCCCCTGCCCCTGTAGGATCAACCGTGAACTGGGGAGGAAGTTCAGAAATAAATTGGGGAGATACAGGATCAACTACATCTACTGCAGGAGGTGGTTTGAATTGGAACAGTAGCAGTAGTAGTCAAGGAGTTCAGTGGAAAGGTTCAAATGAAGCCACATCTACTTATCAAGGAGTTGATTGGATGTCGTCAGCTAATAGTAGTAGTTCAACCAGTACATCTTTAGGTAAGTAAATTCTAATGAAGCAACATCTACTTATCAAGGAGTTGATTGGATGTCGTCAGCTAATAGTAGTAGTTCAACTAGTACATCTTTAGGTAAGTATATTAAGGGTCAATCAGATGCTAGAAATAGTATTAGCATATTGTTATGACATTTATGGTGGAATATAATGATATTGTAAAATTTGTTGCAGTAAATTGCCTTTCTTCTTCAAAATGAAATTGTCATTTGTCCTAGATTTTAACAACCTTGTCATTGGTGCAAAATATCAATAAGGCCAAAAAAAATATATGTGTGTTTCCAGTTACAAGGTATTTGAAAAAGGGTTGGTAGGTCGGTAAAAGGTTTTGTTTTTTTGCTTCGTATTTTTCGTCTGTTGCATTGTATGTTTGTCATTGCCGTATTTCCGGTATTTAGTCATACCAATAAACAGGAAGTGTAAATCAGACAAGTAAAAATGGTGGATTTGACCACAGGAGTAGGGAATCCTGTTGACTTTAATGATTCTTCGTGCATTTTCTGATGAATAATGCTAGCGGTTGTTAAAAAAGACTCATCTGAGTGGTGTTGCTTCCAAAATGGAAGACTACTGCTAAAGTGATCGAGGTCACAAAAGAATATTTTGAAGTATGGAAAAAATGCTAGGGTCGGCCACATTTCCCATGCATTAATCACTTGTAATGCATTTTGACCTCCCAATAAAGACCGCTTCCCTGATCCAACCAAAGACCACCCTTTTCATGTTTAAAATGAATGTACTGCCTCCCAATAAAGACCACTTTTACTAATACATGAACTATTTTTCATGATCAGTGAAATTTTCTCTTTTCTTAAAAAAGTATATTAATATTTAATTAAAAGTAAGATGATGCATAAGTAAATTATGTTATTGTGAGAGATAAAATTAATTTCATATTTTTGGGTTTTTTTTTTATTGAAATAAAAAAAAAGCA
>MJUU01031398.1:17377-31422 GCA_002080025.1 Modiolus philippinarum | reverse complement strand
GGTAGGTTGATAATATTTGGTATGTAGGTTGGTCTTGGGTAGTACATGTCAGTCTGGCAGGTGACTTTTGTCCTTGACCTCAATTTCACAGTCTAGTGAGCATGTTCACTTTTCTGATTAGTTCACATAGATTTCACATCAATTTAGAGGCCAGCAGGGACGGGCGAGACATCTTTTAGGGTCTTCATTGTTAACAATATGCTGGGATATTTCACAATAAGTTTTGTTTTGTTGAAAATAAAAATAAATAATTACATCTTTTTATAGTAAAATTTGTGTATTGCTATTATACTAAGGAGATTCGTCATTTTACACTCTGGGATTGTGCACATCTCATTCATGGAAATAAAAGTAAATTTCAGTTCCACTGTATATTAAAGAAAATGCTTGTGCATGTGCAGGTACATTTTATTAGCTTCTGTTAATTTTTTACATGAAAAAAATGTAAATTTTATCAGACTGGCCTCACTTCATCTGATTCAGATACTGAAGAAATTTTAAGTATTTTAAAATTTCCTTGTGACTAGATTTAGAGATGTTAGACTGAGGGCATTGGTTGTTCATAGTCCTTTCAAAAATTAAAACAGCATTATTGAAAAATAGTGAAATAATAGCATTATTAAAAAAAACAATTTTTTTTATAGTTGGTGATAAATGATCATCTAAGAAGAAGTGAAAGTGTTTAAAAACAATTAAATTTTTCATGCCTTCCTTCAGACCAAATTAATATGTTCACTGTTGAAATTTGTAATTTAAGAGTTTTCTTGTATGATGCAAATGTATCTTAAGAAAGAATTTGATATTTTATCCAATGTTGATTGTAATTTATGGTCATGTTTTATTTTATACTGCCAGATAATTTAATGTGCAGTCTGTGTTCAGCCACAGGCACAAGCACTGAACCCAATATAAACCAGGTATATCAGTAGCAAAGATACCTTTAAGTGCTTCAAGCACTTTGATTTTTTTTTTGCTTTGTATTTTTCGTCTGTTGCATTGTATGTTTGTCATTGCCGTATTTCCGGTATTTAGTCATACCGCTAAACAGGAAGTGTAAATCAGACGAGTAAAAATGGTGGATTTGACCACATGAGTAGGGAATCCTGTTGACTTTAATGATTCTTCTAGCATTTTCTGATGAATAATGCTAGCGGTTGTTAAAAAAGACTCATCTGAGTGGTGTTGCTTCCAAAATGGAAGACTACCGCTAAAGCAATCGAGGTCACAAAAGAATATTTTGAAGTATGGAAAAAAATGCTAGGGTCGGTCAGGTAACCGGAAACACACATATTTTTTTGTTTGGCCTAAGCAATGAAGGGACATATGGTAAATGCACATGAGACAAAGTCTCTACAAATACATGGTAAATCAAAGCAATGGAATAATGCTTTTATTGTTGTTCTTCATCCTGTAGTCATCATGATGAATTCAACTATGGGCTTTTCTCAAACCTCATGGTAAGTTCAAAACATATATATATATATTGCCCTTTATGGCGGTCAGTGGGGAACCTAATTTAACATTTGACCCATTGCGAAAAACTATAGTGTGAGGTTCCTCACTGTGTTGAAGATCAAACGGTGACCCTTAGATGCTTTGTTTTGGGTCGTTTTAACCTGGAGATAGGATGTTGTCTCCTTGACATTTACCCCCATTTCCTTTATTTTTTTCATATTCCGAGATTTTCTGTGAAACTACATGTACTAGGCCAATTTTAAACTAAATTTGTAACAATTATTCTTGGATGATTCCATTTAAAAAGTATCTCTGGAGAGTCAGACTCCAACAAAGATGGCCACAAGCCAGCAGCCATTTTCACAAAAAATCTTACGATAAAAATTAGTCGTAAGTCTTTAACATTTCATATTGACTTACGATTAAAATTTATCGTAAGATTTTTGTGAAAAGGGCTACTGGAACATAGTTTGACATTGGACTCTAAGGGAAAACACATTCAACAATCTTCTTTTAACCCCTTTGGTCAACATCCAAGGTGGCTATCAGCAGGAAATATAGTGAACATCTCTGAAAATTCATTTGGAGATCCCTTCTGTAACCTTTGTTGGTCCACTTGAAAAGGGGGATTTTTATGTTCATACCTCATCCAAGATGTACAGCAGCATGGACCTTGTTTATCATAGAATACTGTTAGAAAGTGCAATCAGGGATATTTTATCAGAATTGTTGCACCATTTAATATCAGAATTGAAAACATTTCTGTGGATTACTAAGTACTTTAAAAATTATGATTATTATGTTGGTAACTCACCAAAGATTGTCATCAGGAGAGAACTTCTTTGAATTATGGACCAAAGGGGAAATACATTTAAAGATTTTTGAAAGTAGGATGTGTGACAAGGCAGTTTATCTAAAGGCAATGGTGTGTTTTAGTGATATTGGTTCTTGAAAGGTCTGTTGTTCATGGACTTATTATAAAAAATTTGCTCCGTGATTAAATTTTTGATACCTCTTACCATTTTCAATCTTTATTTAGTTAAATTAATTCTATCTTTTCTTCTTCGTAGGTGGAAATCCATTTGGAGGAAATGCACCTAGTATATCACAAAGTGGAACTAGTTCAAGTAATCCATTTGGAGGATTTGGACAGCAACAGGCAACATCAGCATTCGGACAACCACAAACAGCACCAGGGTTTGGACAGCCACAAACGGCACCTGGTTTTGGACAGCCACAAACAGCACCAGGCTTTGGACAGCCACAAAAAACACCAGGCTTTGGACAGCCACAAGCAACACCAGCATTTGGACAGCAACAGCCTGCTTCAGGATTTGGACAACATACAGCAAGTTTTGGACAACCAGCACAACCAGTTGGATTTAATCAGACACCTACTTCAAGTTTTGGACAATCATCTGGTTGGGGTGGGGGTCAGCAAGATAACTTTGGACAATTTCAAATGCAAAATGGGGGTCTTTCTAGTGCTGCAGGATTTGGGGGTCAATCAGGGGTTGCAGCAACAGGACAATTTGGTAATACAGGGGGAGCATTTGGTACACAACAACCTTTTTCAATGGGACAAAGTGGATTTCAGACTGCATGGAATCAACCTGCAACTAGTGCTAATCCATTTATGGTGAGTAAATTTTAAATTAAAATACTTAGTTTGAGATATAAAATGTAATGAATTTTTGATGCCCCGCCACAAAGTGGAAGGGGCCAGTGGTTGCGGTAGCTTTAATTTTTATGCATGAAAAAAACGCAAAGGTTCCAAAATTTTGCATGCAACATTAAAAAGTTTGCGAGCAAGGGTTGAACGCAAATAAAATAGCAGAACAGTACACTAGACGGTATTTCCTGGACAATAAAACGTAAACACCAATGTGTAGATGCTTAATGCCTACAGAGAACTATTTACAAGACTATTGGACATTTGCAAATTGCAATGCATGGTCACAAAAAACATTTGTGTATTGATTTTATTTTTAGCCTGAAAGGTGAAGTTGAAGGTCATGTACTAAATTCGGTATCCTGATTGGACGACATTATGAGGGGCTATTTCAGAATGGCTTTAAACAGACTGAACTTGCAAATCTGAATGAAGTCGAATCGGCAAACTACCGTAAGCTAGATCAAAAGAAAATCCAATTCTTCAATTTATCATCATTCAAGGCTAATCCCACTTTTCTCAAAGTCAAATTCTTCCATTTTTTGGCAGATATGAGATTTGAATGCCATACTTTGAAATTTTCCCTCATTTTGACAGTTGATATTTTTAGAAATTATAGATCTTTCGGGATGGCCTTGATGCAATGCTGAAGACATTGTGAGAGTGGTACCGTGATTTTATCAATCAGAAAGTTTTTGGAATTTTCACAATGCATAGAAATTTTTAAAAAATCCTGAATTGTGAGAATAAATTTTGGTAGAAAAAATACTTCCACTCGACGGACAGGGCATTTCTTTGCGTGCCGAAAACGCAGAGATGTAAAAAAATTGCCTGAATTCTGATTTTTTTTAGTGAAAAACGCGGATTTTCGCGTTAACGCGACCACTGAGGGACATATATATTTACCCTTGTCCGTCAGCCCGTGCATACGTACGTCCCAATGTTAAGTTTTGCGTTAAGCTCCATATTTTGGTAACAACTTGTAATATTTTGATATTATTTCATCAGTATATGCATCTTGATTATTACTACCAGATTCACGAACAATTAGGGATCCATGACCTACATTTTACACTTGAGTGACTTTTGTTAAATTTTGCGTTCAAGTCCATTTCTCATTAACTACACATCATACCACAATAATGTTTCATCAAATTAATTGCCTTGATGAGGTCTACCCAAATCATCAAGAATAAAGTGGCTTTGACCTATATTTTACACTGGAGTGACTTTTGTTAAATTTTGCATTTAAGTCCATTTCTCAAAAACTAAATATGATATCACAATGGTGTTGCATCAAATAAATCACCTAGATGAGTTCTATCCAAATCAAGGACAATGTAGTGTCTTTGACCTACATTTTATGCTTGAGTGACTTTCTGTAAATTTTGTGTTTTAAGTCCATTTCTAAACAACTACACAACATATTATGATGTTTCATGAAATGACTTATCTTGGTGAAAACTACCAAATTCTTAGACAATTTGTTGACTTTGACCTACATTTTACACTTGAACGACTTTGTTAAATTTTTGCATTAGGCCCATTTATTAGCAACTAGGTGGTTAATCAAATAAATCATCATAGTGAGTACTGCATAATTCATGGATAATTTTATAACCTGAACAATATTTTATGCTTAAGAGACTCTAGTTGGGTAATTTTTGTTTACGTCCATTACTAAACAAATATATAATGAATAATCATCTGCAACAGTACTTCTTGATGATTCCATCCCAATTCAGTGACTAGGAACTAAATTTCATTGCTGATTGGCAATTATCTATTGCAATAAATTTGTTTGCGGGGCATCTGTGTCTTATAGACACATTCTCTATTTTTATGCCCCCGCGACGATAAGTCGGGGGGCATATTGTTTTACCCTCGTCCGTCCGTCTAAGGGGGGTACATGGTTTGTCCGCGCAACTCCTCCTACAGTTTTTATGCTAGAAAGTTTTTATTTTGCAGATCATTTGTACATATACTGAAGATGTGCATGTGATAAGGATTTCGATTTTGGTGCATTTTTGTCAAAAATACACATTGTTGAACTTAGTCTTTTTGGTGATTTTTCATAGAGGGTACATAGTTTGTCCGCGCAACTCCTCCTACAGTTTTAATGCAAGGAAGTTTTTATTTTGCATATCTTTTGTACCTATATTGAAGATGTGCATGTGGTAAGGATTTTGATTTTGGTGCATTTTTGTCAAAAATATACATTGTTGAACTTAGTCATTTTTGGGGTGATTTTGTAATAGAGGGTACATAGTTTGTCCGCGCAACTCTCCTACAGTTTTGATGATAGGAAGTTTTTATTTTGCAGATCTTTTGTACCTATATTGAAGATGTGCATGTGGTAAGGATTTTGATTTTGGTGCATTTTTGTCAAAAATATACATTGTTGAACTTAGTCATTTTTGGGCTGATTTTCTAGTAGAGGATTCATAGTTTGTCCACTCAACTCCTCCTACAGTTTTGATGGTAGGAAGTTTTTATTATGCAGATCATTTGTACCTATATTGAAGATGTGCATGTGGGAATAATTTTGATTTTGTTGCATTTTTGGAAAAAATACACATTGTTGAACTTAGTCATTTATTGGATGAATTATTAATAAAGGGTACACAGATTGTCCGAACAACTCCTCCTAGAGTTTTGATGCTAGGAAGCTTTTATTTTGCAGTTCATTTGTACCTGTATTGAAGATGTGCATGTGGTATGTATTTTGATTTCGGTTCATTTTCTTTTCAAAAATATACATTGCTCAACTTATAATTTTTGGGTGATTTAGTAATAGAGGGTATATACCGGTAGTTAATCTGTGCAACCTAGAATAACGTGTTAAGGGGGGGCATCATATGTGTCTTACAGACACAAATATTACTAGAAAATCCCAGTTTGATTCAACCTTGCGCAGGGGCATGTCATCCTCTAGTTTTTATAAGAAGTCACATTTTGTACAGTTTAAAACAAGGAATTTTTATGAACATTAAATGAAATATGGATAATTGAAGTTAGTGTAAATATAGTTTCTCCTTCAGGTAGGAGTGAGTTAAAAATATTTCTTACTATCGAGATATTAAAATTTTGATTTCAACATGCGGGTTTAGTGTGCTGGAAGAAATATTTTAACTTGTGACATAGCTGAATGAGAAATTATTTCTCCCAGAAAATGTGTGTAGAAGGCAAAAAATCTAAAATGGCGGGAAATCTCATGGAAATTTAATCAACGCCAAATGGTTAAAAAGTTGTGTGCATTTAACCAACTGCTGAGAATGGGAAAAACATATTTTATCAATCAAACATATACATACATAAGACAAAAGCAAATTATGTGAACTTCACATTATTTTGATTTTTTCAATTAAGTAACAAAAACATTGAAGTTTTGAACATTCAATTTGTGAATCATTTGCTGTGAAAAAAAGAAATAAAAAATCGCAACATAAGCGTCAGTAGCACAACAAACCCTTTTATGCTTACTGAGTCTTAAACCTGGACTTACCGGTAAGAGGTAATCATACAAATTTTGGCCATCATATTAGAGTAGCAGTGCAAGGCAAGTTTGTAAAGGACCCAAAGGAAACAACACTACTGCCATATAAACATTTATTAAACAAGAAGAATACAGTCAACAAAAAACTCAATTGCAGATTCCCAGATTTCAGACAACCACATGAAGCATCATCCCTGCTTCCTTGTTATCTGGTATCAAGACATGTCTTTTCACAGGAGGATATGGCCACAGGCCAAACACTGGACCCCTTGTTCAGGGATGGCTCTGGCTTCTGAATATCTGTTGCCAGAAAAATGGCCAACTTGTATTTTTTGTCGCCAATTACAAAAATTTGTCGCCAGTTAGGAAGCATCCAATTGGTTTTCTAGGTTGGACGATAGACTTTTGTGTTCTTTCTTCCACACTAAAAGAAAAGTTCTATTTTGTATTCTTTAGTTTTGATGGCACAAATTCTTTTATCATTTACATGCTCGCTGTTTTGGTTTGAATCATATGCTTAACATTCCTTGTTTGCTGCCTTTTGCAGGTACTACATTTTTGTGTATTTTCAAATATTTCATAGTTATGTCCTTCAAAGTCGTTAATGTTTCATCTGCAGACAGATGTTTTGATTCCCCTTACAATGAGGAAGTTTTTACAATCTTTTTTTTCTTCATCATTTTTATGCTTTGTTGCTTCGGTTGCTTCGGTTTGAGTGGTTTGAGGAATATCTTCCACTGCAATGTCATTTTGGACATTTCTTAGAATTTCATGGCACTATGATCTCCCAACATGAGGGAGAAATGGTTGAATTTTTTAAAATTAATAACTAACTTTCAAGTTTCAAATAAATAGTTTATCTTTCAATAGGTCAATAAAAGTATTTAACAAAAAATGAATTTGCAATTATTTGAATAAAGTATGTTAGACTTCAATATTATTCCTTAAAATTGGTTCAATTTTTTATTTTATAAGACTAGATATGCAATTTTTAGTAAAAAGTAACACTTAAAGCCTCTTTAATTTCGTTTTCACAACATGGAAAAGGGGAAGTAAGTCAACATCATAATCTAACCCATTTGTTTTGGTGAACATTTATGAAAATAAGAAGTGATATTAAACGGAAAAAAATGAAATGTATAAAATTTTAGTGTATGATAATACTCTTTCAATTCCTTTGATTCCTTTGATTGGGCTTATATCTGTCACAAGTCATTTTGGCACTTGCACAGGTAAATAAACAGGTAATGCAATCAACAGATGACCGGAAATAATCATTGGACTGCAATATTATTGCCAGAGGCTATGAATTGACATTAAATTATTACCTATGATTATTTTAACAACAAAAGTCATGAAAGGTTTCAACTAAAAAGGGTAAAAATTGGATAATACCGGCAAGTTGATTTGAAAAACGTTGTCGCCAAAAAAATCGCCAGGAACGATTTTTTGTCGCCAGAATGAAAATAAAATCGCAAATTGCGACATTGGCGAAGCCCAGCGTGAACCCTGCTTGTTACATATCAATGAAAACATAGGTTCATAATTAATAATCTTTTATTGTCCATTGTGTATGACCTTACCGGTCTACTAGTTCCTATTCACTGTGTAACCAATTTAACAATTTGAGTAAGCTGTACCTATTATTTTTTTGAGCAATTGGTATTGCTGGACTACAACATATATTGGAAAAAGTTTTTGGTGGGTTGCTTTTGTTAACTAATCAACACAATCAGGATCCTTTTGAATTGTCCAACAATACTATTGTATATCAATCTGATATGGCCTGCGGAGGTTTTACCTTGATTTATCTTTCTATAAGGTAGAAAGATAAATCAATTTAATTAATGAAAGAAAAAAATGACAATTAATTCAAATTCCCTTTATTTATACTGCAATATTTATTTTTGAATTATGTAATTTTACGAATTTTAATAAAGTACAATATTTTTTCATTAGATGTAAACTATTTATAGTCCCTATTTTCATCAACAGATTAAGGTGTCTATTGTACACAATGTGATCATGTTAGCAATTAAATTTCTTATTTCTTGTTTTATTTCAGTCTGCTGCCACCCAGCAAATGACACCAAAAACAAATTCAACAAATCCTTTCTTGTGATAATATTGTATAGAAACATGGACACACAGACAGAAATGTGGACACACAGACAGAATAACCTAGAAAGAATGGTATCATTTCTAATCTCTTGAGTAGAGGATTTTTCTGTTTTGATTGTTTTGTTTCCTTTCAGGTTTATAAATAAAATGTAAATAAACAAGATTAAAAATGATACTTTATTCTAGTCAGAATTATACGAGTACAGAAAACAGGCATTTTAATTGTATATCAGGAACTGAAGGGGATTTTGCTTTGTCTGTTTTTATGCGTTTTAGTGCTTTAAGATATTTTTAGAAGAAAGAGTCGGTGAGTTTGAAGGACATGAGGTTCTTGTGTCGCAACTCATCTGGCAAGTCCGGTGACTTATGAATATGTTAAAGCAGTTCATAGGTTACTCGCTAGAAAATTTTTAAATGAAAGAGATGTATATTACTATATTAGTATGACATATGCTGAGGCTTTTTGTTATCTTGTTATAATTAGTGTATGTACATGTATTTTTTTGTACATATTGCTTTAGATTTACTATGTTTTTATTTAAATTAAATGTTTACTAGAGATTTAAGAAAAAATAGCAAAATTAGACCAACAAAATGTAATATTGTTTGTGTTCTGTCGAGCTTTGTTGGCTATACATATTTTTCATCTTTAGTCAGCTATAGAGACAATTCAACTCCTTCATTTGAATATTTGTTAATCACTTTATAGAATACTCACTGAGAACAAGTATAGTATATACATACTATGTTTAATTTTTAGATGTATATTAGTATAGAATTCATGCTCATAATGCATTTGGACATTAAAAGTTTTGTGCCATCACATGATTTGCTTTACAGCCACACAATATTAGGTTGTATATAGTATGATGTAGTGAATGATTTTGTTTTCTCTGTGTTAGCAAATGCAGAAAATATTCCTTTATATTCATATTACTGTAATGAGGCATGTATGTTCTATATGTATGAAAAAAAATAATGGTTGTGGCAGATAACAGTAAAGGTTCAGTTTCTCCAGTCACCAAGTACAGAGAATCTAATCACTTCTAATTTAAGTGTTCCTAAATTTCTGCGGATTATCAAAGGTCCTATATATATATCATTAGAATAGATATAATTTTCGTGATTTAAGTCTATCCACAAAGATAAGCAAAAAAATTAAACCATGCAAAAATTACCCGACATGCGGTATACCAGTATGGCAATGATTATTGAAATTCCTTCCTGGATACTGATCTTCTAATATATCAAATACTATTGATTTGTCCAATTGTACTTTATTATGCCAATTTATCACAGCCTTAGGTATTTCGTCTGCATAAATGGAAATGAACTACAAAACCTGAATGATTCTGTTGGGTTGATTGTTTGATAACAAAGGTAGTTGATTGTGAAGGAGTTTCACTGTTTCAGTAAGTGTCGCTGTAAAATATGGGTGTCATTTGCCACTTGCAGTAGATGTTTATGTTACTGTAAATTGGAAAATTTTCGAGGCAGTTTTATTTTCGCGATTTTCACGTTTCGAATGGAAGCGCGAAAATAAAACGTCGCGAATATACTTGTCTACTATTGAAGTCTATGGTCAACAATTTGGTAGCGTGAATTCAAAACTGCACGAACTAAAATCCTGTCAGCTTATCATGAAATAAAGACGGCACGAAAACTTCCTATTTTAAAGTAATCATTTAAGGAATCTGCCATTAATATATAGTTATTTTTAAAGTGTAGCTTATAAGTGGGTAATGGCTTGGGAGATATACATGTATATAAATGCTAAATAGATATTTTTGAGAACTTTAATCTAAGCAAATTACTGTGTTTTTTGACGTCTGCTTATGCTGATTTTGCTAAAACTATAGCATATGTCTGCATGGGAAAAGTATTCTGTTGTAAATAAGACAACTGTGTTCAAAATATATGATATACATTAAATAAATATTTAATATATTATGTGCCCATTGAACTAGAGTTGTATAGAGCTCTAAGACTTGTTGGTTGTAATATAATTTGTATTTTAGCACTAAGGCCATAGTTTTTATATTTTTAGTTTTACAAAAATTTCAGGCAATGATCATGGGTAGGAGGACGGAAAAAAAAAACAAAATTAAAATCTCAACGGATCATTTAATTTTTTTCATAAATCAGAGCTAATCAAGTTTGTGATGACTGATGTTTTTGAAGATGGTCTCCTAGGTTATAAATCAATTCAATAGTGTTGAAAATAATTGAATTAGAACTGAAGTACTAATTAAAATTGATTAAGAGCACAAAGTAATGTTTTTTAAATCAGTTAGGCATGAATTTATTTTTTCTGCAGATAAAAATACAGGGTAGGAGGGAATAAAAAATAAAAATTCAGCAATTTTCAATTTTTTTTTTCCAATTTGCCAAAATTTGGGGTCGGTTGGAGTCGTAAAACTAAAAATAAAAAAATAATGGCATAATTACACGTTCATTATATTTCATGGCTTTGTTCCATGAGTTTATTACATTATAAGATGAATTCAAGAGATTTAAATTTCATTGGAGTAGCTCTATCAAGAAGATGTTAAAATTCATAACTTTTGTACTTTTGATATCTGTGAAACACTCACTCTTGAATGATTTTCTCTGACAGTAGCGGATTTGGGGGGGGGGGGGGGGGGGGGNNGGGGCCCGGGCCCCCCTAAGTCCGGAAAATATTTAAAATTCCAAGGGGTTTTTAAAAAAAATTGGTTCCGTGCCCCCCTTTTTGAAAAAAATATTGGTCAGGCCCCCCCTTAGCAGAAACTCTGGATCCGCCACTGTCTGATATAGATCAAGAGTATTTGCCAGCCTTTTTTATAGTGTTAATATGCTCAATATGCCGATTGTCTGTAAATGTAGTACAGTCTATAAAATAGATTTTTGTCACTTATAAGATAAGCTGGTTCCGTTTTCAGGAGAAAAAATTCTTGTCTTGTACCCCACCAAGTAACTGATTCTGACATTATTAACAACACTTTGTAATGTCGGATATCACGTACAGACTGGTGGTGAAAAACTTGCATTTTGTTTGTATAAATGTGGCAAAAATATTTAAGCAACATTGAAAATGCAGGTTTAAGAAATCTCCGATACCCTTAGGTAAAATTTTAATGTTTCTTTGACTGGGTAAGCCTTGTCATAGAAATATTGAAATCAAGTGTGTACCCAGTTATCATATAAATTTATGTTTCTTTATATCCAAGTTAAGTATTTATTCAACATATGTCTAAAGTATGTAATCAATGTATTATAATTTTTGTGCTGTGACATTCCATCAATCCTATTCTCATCAAACATAAGTAGGATTGAAAAAAGAAACATGTTTTTGATAAATCTGAGATGCATAAATCTGCATTGAATCTTTATTGGCATGGACATTGGCGATAGAATTGATGTTATATGATTTTTTTGAAAGACTGTAACCTTTATAATCAGTAATGAACACTATAAAGAGTATGTCTCTTATTAGATACCATACACAGCTGCCAACCCTCAGGAGCCTACCGATTTAAGTCACAATTCCCGCCTTCCCGTGTTTATACCGTTTTATCCCGAATTTCGTTTCCCTAAAAAATCCTATAAATTACATTTGTTTTGTTTCTTCTTTACTGGATCTAGAAAATAATTGATGGAGCAGCATGTGTTTAGTCCACTATAAATGCATGTAATAACTTTGTTTTGTTGGTCATTCCGATTGGATCATGTATGTAAATGCAAAAGCTGTAGAAAATGTGGAAAGGATATGCGTAAAACGGCAACCACAGCGGTGTTAATTCGAAAGCCAAAATGAGTCACAGCTAACCAAATATAAGCTATCTTATTCATCTGTATTCCGGTGCTTGGAAATATCATTTAAAGGGTAATTCTTTAAGAAATAGAGGAAGGCATCGTAATTATCATACAATTTTAGGAGCTTCCCTTTTAAACATTGAAAACTCCTGAAAAAGTTTTCCAGTTCTCCCAGCTCTGACGAAAGTCATTGTTGAGCTGCACAATTCTCGCAGTATAGTTGAAATATTTCTCAAATTGGCATAAATAATGATTTACTGAATTCATTCAATCCAAGAAAAATGATATAATACAAAATACAATCACTCACTAGTATGCATCAATATTTTTTGTCCCAAAAAGATTTTACAGTAAGAATAGTATTTAGCAAGGGACTGTTTATAATCGCATATTCTGTGTAACACTTGAAATGAAAAGATTGTTGTTAAGAAACAGAATGTCTTCCAAGAGGGATTTCTTTAATGTATTCAACATGGGGTAAGGGGGTAAGTGTCTTGGTTTTATCACTGTGGTAATATTAGAAGGAACTAATTGTTTCAATTTTTCTTGTTTATTTCCATTTTTGTGACAGAAATAGACCAAAGGATGTTTGTTGAGATTGTTTTTGTTTGTTTTTTTGTGTTATTTATATTATTCCTTTAGATCAAAGATCAGGGAACTTGTTTTAATTTGTCAATATGTTATTTGTCCATGTTAAATGGAAAATTTTTGGAGAGAGATTCTTAGACTGAGTGCTTGTAATATTAATTAACATGTATTAATTAAAAAAAATCTTAAAACTTGCATGCCCAGATAATTTTTTATACCCCATCTCTGAAGGAGAGGGAATTTTACCTTTTTATGTCTGTCTGTCTGTCACAAATTATTGTTGTTTCATTTTCTGTGCAACTTCATATCAAAACCTCTTGATATTTAGTCTCCTTCTTCAGTATGAGGTCCTATACTGCTCTACCCCATTTTGGCCATGTTGAACCACCACATTTTTATACCCCCTGCAAACAAAGTTTGCGGGGGTATATAGGAATCACCCTGTTTGTCCGTCCGTCTGTCCGTCTGTCCACACTTCTCGTAAGTGCAACTCCTCTTAAACCACTTGAAGGATTTTGATAAAACTTTACACAAAGGAAGGACACTATATGGAGATGTGCATGAAGGAATATAATTATTGTCCAAAACCAGGAAAGGGAGATAATTGGACTTTGACTTTTCATTGATTCCCCATGTATGGGATACCTCGTAAGCGCAAATCCTCTTAAACCATTAGAAAGAATTTAATGAAACGTTACACAAAGTAAGAACACTATATGGAGATGTGCATGAAGGAATATAATTATTGTCTGAAACCAGGAAGGGGAGATAATCTGACATTGACTTTTCGTTGATTCCCCATGTATGGGTTACCTTGTAAGCGCAACTCCTCTTAAACCACTTGAAGGAATTTGATGAAACTTTACACAAAGTAAGAACACTATATGGAGATGTGCATGAAGGAATATAATTATTGTC
>MJUU01031397.1:18449-35855 GCA_002080025.1 Modiolus philippinarum | reverse complement strand
GAAGACCAATAATTTTTAAAATTTTTGCATCTAATTAAGAAAATAAGGCAATTCTTTGATGCCAAGCATAATTATGAATGCGTAAGAAATAAAAAACAGGGTTCCAACATTGGTAAATTTTTGTGGTCGTATTATGGTATGGCACAGTCGTCCGCGTTGGCGTCTGTGGCCAGCATAACTTTGTTTCTAATGGACCGATCATTTTCAAATTTCAGTATGAGGTTTCTTGGCATAAGGTTAATCCAGGGTTGTAATTTCGGCTTTGTGGCCCCACCCGTTTAAGAAACACGGGCCAAAAAGGGGTAAGATTGGGTACTTTTGTGTCTGTGGAGAGCATAACTTTGGTTCCAGTGAACAAAACATTTTCAAATTTTAGTATGATGTTTCTTGGCACATGCTGTAGCTGGGATCATTTTTTTATGTTCCTGGTCCCGCCTGTTTCAGAAAAAGGGGCCAAAAGGGGTTAAATTTGGTGTTTTCACATATTTGACTGTAGAATCTTTATTATATTTTGGATTTTGATGGGGTTTCTTCCAGTGTACTTCTTCTAAAATTTCCAATATGAAGTATGCCAACGGATTTCACGTGGCATAAAGATCATGAGATAAATGGGGCCCAAAGGGGGCGAATTTCAAAAATTTCAATTTTTTATTTTAAGTACGATTTTGATGGAGTTTTTTTGCAATGGATTCCTTATGAAAAATTACCAGCACTGCACCACCAGATTTTTGATAACTTGTTTCCTTTCCAGCTATGAGGAATTGCAAACATACGGATTACCTAAATTTTTTTATTTTTCATCTGATTTCAATGGGATTCTTTTCTTTAGATTCCTCTCATTGTAAGATTTCATTAGTATGGCAACAGATTTGGCATAGCTCTTTCCGTTTCTGAGCTATAAGGGGTCAAAGGGGCCAGAATTGCAATTTTTACAAATATGTAAAATCTTTTATTTTTGATCTGACAGATTTTGATGGGATTTCTTTCTTTGGATTCCTCTCAACGCAATCTTTCAGTAGTATGTCAACAGATTTGACGTAGCTCTTATCGTTTCCTGGCTATAAGGGGTCAAAGGGGCCGAAATTGCACTTATTAGAAATATGTAAAATCTGTATTTTTCATTAGATTTTGATTGGATTTTTTCCCTTGCATTTTGGTGTAATTCTTATTGTTTAGAGCTGTCAGAGGGGCCTAAATTGCATTATAAGAAATATGTGAAATCATTATTTTTCATCAGATTTTGATGGGATTTTTTCTTTGGATTATTTTCACTATTTTGGGTCCAGCTAATTACTGTATCAAGCTTTTTTTAGTGTCCATCTAATTACTGTGTCAAGCTTTTTACTGTGTCCACATTTGCTTTAAATTACACTTGTTCAAATTTCAGTGGTCGACATGCTGTGGTCGTATCATGCTGCGCTCTGCGTAGCCCTTTATTTGAAAATATATTGATGAAACAGTAATTTTCAATAATGGAATTGCAAAAATATTTGATTCTAACATTGGTAAATTTCCTGAAACTGTCCAAGACATGCATTTTTGTGAAATTCTTCTTAGCAACCATGGTTTTTGAGTGAATTTGAAATAAACAAACATTTTAATGAATAGAATTGCAAAAATTTTTTATTCTGATTTTTGGTTAATTTCCTTGAACTCTCTTCGACCAATTAATTTTTATTCGGGTTTTCCGTCGGAAAAATCTGGTTATTAAAATGGTGAAAATGGTGAAAATGGCGGGCGGGCGGGCGGCTGCCAAATGGGTACATTATTTGTCCAGAGCAAATCTCCTACAGTATTTGTGACAGGAAGTTTTTGTTTTGCAGATCAATTGTACATATATCAAANGAAATTTTGCTTAGCTATTTGCCACCTAATGCAGTTGATCATATCCTGCCGCCATTTTGATTCTCAAAATTTTACATGAGAAATGGGACTTTATTGACTTTTCTGCGGCGGCGGGGGACATAGCTACGCGTAGCAATCTTGTTCATCGGATTTCCATGGGATTTTTTTCTTTGGATTCCTCTTGATGTAAGCTTTCAGTAATAAGTCAACGGATTTGGCGTAGCTCTACCGTTTCCGAGCTATGAGGTGCCGAAGGGGTCAAAATCATAAATTTACAGATAACCTAAAATTTTTATTATTCATCAGATTTCGATGGGATTTTTTTCTTTGGATTCCTCTTGATGTAAGCTTTCAGTAGTATGTCAACGGATTTGGCGTAGTTCTTACCGTTTCCGAGCTATGAGGGGCCGAAGGGGCCAAAATCATAAATTAACAGATAACCTAAAATTTTTATTTTTCATCGGATTTCGAATGGATTTTTTTCTTTGGATTCCTCTTGATGTAAGCTTTCAGTAGTATGTCAATTGATTTGGTGTAGCTCTTACCGTTTCCGAGCTATGAGGTACCGAAGGGGTCAAAATCGTAAATTTACAGATAACCTAAAATTTTTATTTTTCATCAGATTTCGATGGGATTTTTTATTTGGATTCCTCTTGATGTAAGCTTTCAGTAGTATGTCAATGGATTTGGCGTAGCTCTTACCGTTTCTGAGCTATGAGGGCCGAAGGGGCCAAAATCGAAAATTTACAGATAACCTAAAAATTTTATTTTTCATCAGATTTCGATGGGATTTTTTTCTTTGGATTCTTCTTGATGTAAGCTTTCAGTAGTATGTCAACGGATTTGGCGTAGCTCTTACCGTTTCCCAGCTATGAGGTGCCGAAGGGGTCAAAATCGTAAATTTACAGATAACCTAAAATTTTAATTTTTCATCAGATTTCGATGGGATTTTTTTCTTTGGATTCCTCTTGATGTAAGTTTTCAGTAGTATGTCAACGGATTTGCCGTAGCTCTTACTGTTTCTGAGCTATGAGGGGCCGAAGGGGCCAAAATCGTAAATTTACAGATAACCTAAAATTTTTATTTTTCATCTTATTTCGAATGGATTTTTTCTTTGGATTCCTCATGATGTAAGCTTTCAGTGGTATTTAAACGGATTTGGCGTAGTTCTTGCCCTTTCCGCGCTTTAAGGGTTCACAGGGACCAAAACTGCAAATTTGCAGATTACCTAAAATTTTTATTTTTCATCGCATTTCGATGGGATTTTTTTCTTTGGATTCCTCTTGATATAAGCTTTCAGTGGTATGTCAATGGATTTGGCATAGGTCTTACTGTTTCCTAGCTATAAGGGGTCTAAGGGGTCAAAATTGCATTTTTTTTTTTCTAATTAATATGCAATTTTATTTTTGATCAGATTTTGATGGAATTTTTTTCTTTTGATTTCTCTTGATATAATAAGCTTTTAGCAGCATGTCAATGGATTGGACGTAGCTATTAAGGGTCAAAGAGGAATCTTGAGCCATATAAGGGCTAATTTTTATTTTCCCTAGTTTTTGTCCAGCTAATTACTGGGTCAATCTCCTTATTGTGTCCATCTAATTATTGTGTCAAGCTCTTTCCTATGTCCATACTCACTTTAAATTACACTTTTTCAAATTTCAGTGGACGACATGCTGCGGTCGTATCATGCTGCGCTCGGCGTAGCCCTTTATTCAAATTTCAGTGGACGACATGCTGCGGTCGTATCATGCTGCGCTAGGTGTAGCCCTTTATTTAGGGAAATCTAGAAATGCCTAAATTGCCCCAAAAATGCATGAAAATGGAACAAAACTTTCTTATATCAACACCAACATATGATTTTTGGGAGTTGAATTTGTTCATTCCTTCTATTTACAGCTTTTCAGAAAGTATGAGAAAAAGTTAAATACTCTAAGCTAGATTTTGTCCATGAAAATAGTCAAAAAATGGGCAAAAATGCCTAAAAATGAGCAAAAGTGTTTAAAGCAGTCACTTTCAAACATCTGTGACAAAATAATTTGCACAGCAACCTATGAATTTTTCTGCATATATTGATTTTATGGGGTAAGAATATTGCAAAAATCAAGATTGGAAAAAAGTTTAATACTTTAAAATTTTGGCTCCTGACCAGAGTACATCCTTGAAATTTGTTTTCTCTGTTGCAGTCTGTGCCACCTGGTGATTGGTATTGTCCTGATTGTCGTCCGAAAGAAATCAAAAGAAGTCCTCTGAAGGGAAGACGAAAAACATTTGTTGAAGAATCTGATAAAGAAGATGATGAATCTTCAAGGTGAAAACTTTTAACAACTTGGAGAATGAAATTTGTAATGAAATTTGTATATAATTTCAGTGATTTCATTAGCAGCCGGGAACCGGAGAATTTCACCGGCTATTTCATCAAAATCACCGGCTATCGAAATTTCATGGTTTTCTTTAAATCTCACAAGTTTTTATTTATTTTGTATCGCCTAACAAAAACATGGTCAAAATGGAACGTGATGCTTACTCTAGAATTTTGTCCCATGAAAGCGTTTGGAAGATTGTGATTTACTCTGGCCATTGGTTAGTTCGCCCCATTTATCAATATCGCCACTACGCTGGTTCCTGGCTGAATACTCACTACTGTCTCAGTTTACTTTCCAGATTTACTTGGAAGTACGAAGGGACCCGATTATAGGTCCGAGATTAAAATGGCTGTCGATAACCATACCATATGGCCATAGTGAAGGTCAGTGGTGATGAAAAATGAAGCGACAATGCTCAATTTTGGACTTTTGTCCAAGAAAGTGCTACATTCACAGGCGTTCGTTTCTGTCAATGGGGAGAACGACTATCCATGGGGGTTTACTATCCAACACGGAGTCGTTCTCCCCATTGACAGAAAGGAACGCCTGTGCCCAAATCGATCCGAAACACCTATTTAGTGGATGAAATCATATAATATTTTGGTTATTCAAAAAGATTTCTTGATAAACGAACATGGTTATTATGTTATGAAATTCGCTAGGAATCATTTATATTCAACACCATCAATGATTAAAAACTGAAAAAGTTATAACACGCTAATAAACGAACATGGTTGCAATGTTATGAAATACTCTAGGATAGGTAATGACACGATTTTTTATAGAAATTATTCTATAAATATGACTTTCAGTATACTAGTAAAATATAGTGATTCTAGAATATTGGCCCACACAGTACATGATGTCACACCATGACTGCATGTCACCACAAATTGCACCTGAAATAAAAACAAATATGAAGATTGTTTAAAATGTATCATAATTTGAAAGAAAAAAGGAGTAATTGGTGGCAAGAGAAGCCCCAATTGGGGTTCAAATTTCCTCAAATCCATTTTCGGCCGTGGGGCTTCCCCCCTCCCCCCCCTGGACCCCTACTGGGGCCTTTAGCGGCCCAGACCCCCCGCCGTATATTCTTTCTCCCCCTATTATTTCTAATTCTCCCCTATTCTAATTCCTACTGAAACCACTGAATTTTGAACTTTTTTTCTGCCTAAAAATATTAAAATGGGAAGGTTATGGTTCATTAATCAACAGGGAACTTTATGACATGTTATTCACCATCATCTCGGAATATGTATACTTTTATAAAATCTAATACAAAATAACAAGGATTAGATTTAGGAGGGCACCCAGATTTTAATCTGACTTTATAAACATTGTTGCCACACATCCTGGAAAATTTGAAAATTTCATTTTGGAATTCAAGGGTTTGAAAAAGACCTTGAATCTAAAATACATGTATTTGAAAATATCCTTGAAAAACCCTGGAATTTGATAAGTTGGTATCAGTAGGTTATATGTAAACAAATCCTGGAAAATAATTATTGTAACCTGGAATTTTGTCCACTATTTTGGTCCTTGAAAATGACTTAAATATCCTTGAAAAGTCCTGGAAAAATCCTTGAATTTTGAGACATCAAAATAGTGGCAACCCTGTATCTTTAATTCTATATCGTGGCATTTTGCAGTAATTGCTACTTAATAAAAATGGATGATACCTATAATTGCTGCCATCATAGTATCAGCATTGTATAACTGGTAGTGATTTTCATTTGATTATTGTGCTACAATGGATGTCATTCAAGATTTTTTGGGGGCAGTTACTTATATTTTGGAAATTACATATGTGGAATAAATAGAGACAATGCTGTGCTACAAGGTGACCTCAGCAAGGGATGTTTGTTTTCGAAATCCCATGAAAAATAAAAATTTTAGGTATTCTGCATGTTTACAATTTTGGCCCCATACAGCCTCTCAGAGCTTGGAATTGCAGCAGTACAATGGGTTCGGGTATCAAGTATCAAAAAATGACTGTCCGTGGGAAGACAGTGTGTTGGTAGGCATTGATTCTACAGTGGTACGGTAAGAATTTGAGTGAGTGGAGCGAAGTGAAGCTAGCGGAGGATGGTAAAATTTGGTATAGCAACCAGTTGGTAAACAACTTTGTTCAAAAGGAAACAAGTTATCAATAATCTGATGGTGTAGGGCTTGTTAATTTTTCATAAGGAACCCATTGCAAAAAACTGGCTTCAAAATCGGACCTAAAATAGAAAAAAAAAAAAGATTTTCAAATTTGCCCCTGTTTGACCCCATTTATCTCATGAGCCACGTGAAATCCATTGACATACTATAGATTGGAAATTTTGTAAGGAGCACACTGAAAGAACCCATCAAATAATAATAAAAGATTCCACAGTCAAATATGTGAAAACGCTGTATTTAACCGCTTTTTGAAAACGGGTGGGGCCACAATGAACAAAACAGACCCCAGCTTTCCTTTTGTGCCAAGGAACATTATGTTGAAATTTCATAATGATTCATCAACTGGAACATAAGTT
Source organism: Modiolus philippinarum (assembly GCA_002080025.1). Classification (NCBI taxonomy): domain Eukaryota; kingdom Metazoa; phylum Mollusca; class Bivalvia; order Mytilida; family Modiolidae; genus Modiolus; species Modiolus philippinarum. The sequence goes on along the minus strand of MJUU01031397.1, from coordinate 29,128 downwards.
ATTGACAAAAAAAAACAGGTGTCTACAGAAGACGACACAGACGACAACAAGAAGAACAGCACCATACCATTTTACAACCTTAATTTTTTTTGCGGTCATATAAAACCTGACAACTTTTAAAAGTACTCCAAGATAGTCATTGACTTCATTTGTCTGTTTCACCTCCTTTAGATAATGAATTTTTGCATTCTGTTGACTTTACAAATGTATATTTCTGTGCAAGATTTTTCACAAATATACACAAATGTATAAAGATACTATACACTATTAAAACATTTCTGTATCCCATTCATTTATTGAATAAAATATTGTTTAAAATAAAAACTTTCTATTTTATTTTAAGTTTGTAAATTTTGGAGGAAAATTGCCTAGTATGTTAGAAAGATGTTTTCTTTGGGCAAGTTCCTCAAAGAATCAACCACTCTGATAAACATTTATAGGTAATATGAGGCTTAGAAATCAATAATAAGCCCCACTTTCATCCTTTGGATTTGATCTGCACTTATGAGACACAAGTTGTCGAAATGCACATATACAGAACCTAAATTCACAGTAACTTGCTGGTAACTGCTGGTGGTCTGTTAGTCCCCGAGGGTATTCACCAACCCAGTAGCCAGTACTTCGGTGCTGGCCCGAAAACTGATTTTATTTGAAAATTTGCAATATCTAAATTTAAGAAAATTTGGTTAAACCTAAGGAGTATCTCCCTCTTGCATAGCTCTGTCCTTAGCTAATTTTGGCTTTCCTATTTAGATCCTATTGGTAATTTGTTCTCTATCAGCTTTTACACATATTTCAGTTGATGGATTTTCAAATCTTTTGATTTGATCTGCACTGATGAGACACAAGTTGTTGAAACGCGCATATGCAGAACCTAAATTCACAGTAACCTCAGTATTTTGTTATTTAGAAACGTGGGCCATGTGCTTCTATAATGCAGTGATTTAAAAAACAAAAAAAACTCTTTTAAGTTGTTAATATCAAACAGAATTTATCTATGAAAAACCAAAATACAAACAGGATTTTATATTTGTTAGTTACTCATGAAAGATCAAGTAATGAAATAGAGGAGAAATAAGGAGAGTGAAATGCTAGGATGGTTATTGGCAAATAGTGAAATGCTTTTCAGTGATTATATCCAGATGAATTCAAAAACCCAAGTGGTATAGCAAAGCATGACCAGCAAATAATAGCAGAATTTGATGTTTTTTGTAGCGATGATGAGGAAGACTCAGATGATGAAGAGGTGGAGGACTCAGATGAGGAATCAGAAGAGGAGGAGGAGAGTGAAGAGGATGAGGATAGTGCATGTGCTGTATGTAGTAAAGGAGGGACACTTGTTTGTTGTGATGCTTGTCCATTGCTGTACCATCTGGGATGTGCTAATCCTCCTTTGAAGAAAGTACCTAAAGGCAAATGGCTATGTCAGATTTGTCTAGGTACTGGTACCTCTGGCAAAATCAAACTCCCTAAACATACAAAAGGTTTGTTTTTGCTTATATTTTTGTTTTGCCTAATATATGTCATTTCATAGCAACTTGCCATGACATCAAATTCCATATACAGTTGATCTTCGATTGCTCGAACTGCAGTATCTTGAACACCATGGATGTCTCGAACCCATTTATGGTCCCTGTGTTCAATTTTATACACATTTCAACCTTGATAACTCGAACACCCCTCTAGCTTGAACTCTTTTCGTTGGTCCCTTGGGTGGATCTTGAACATTTTATTTTCTCGTGTCACTGACCTTAGAACATGAATGATTTGTCAGATCTGTTTTAACCTAGTAATATTAGATCATAAAGAACAGATGTACATAATTTCAGTTATGGTGTTCAGACTGTTAAGAAGCATGTTTGTTGAACATTGAATCTCTTCATATTTGGATTTTCATTACGTCTCATTTGATTGGTTGAGTCTCTTCAAATCTGTTATCAGTGTCTGAAGTGTGCATGTAAGTTTATTGGAAAATAATTGTATGGTTTTATGTTGTAACTTTTCATGCAACATTGCAGCTCTTCTACATTGTAATTGTGTCCTTTTCTACATGGCTACAAGATTTTCTAGTAACATATTGTACTAGATCATCGAAGGACTATACAAAGAGGGAGTAAATAGTATACTTTGTGGATTATTAAACTACAGTTACATCTACTTTACAAAATTAAGCCCTGTTTCTTTTAGCTTTGAAAGCCAAGCCAATATTTATCTCTCATGTACTTGAAATTTTTCAGCTGGAAGACCCAAAAGTACTCCAAAGTCAACACCTTCGAACAGCAGAAAAGGTAGTCCAAGAGATAGTCCAATTACTGTACCAAAAGGATCTCGAAAACGTTCATTAGCAGAAATGGAGGATAATGGTCCCAAACTTAAAAAATCAGGACGTTCAGCAGCAAGACTTCAACACATTAATGGAGGTGGGTTGTTACACACAGCATTTTCCTCTGATGAAGGTCCGAATAGGGACTGAAACCGGTCAGGATACAGATCAGCTAAGAAGCTCTCGCTCTTAATCTGAGTGCTACTCTCCAATTTCTTAAACTATTTCTTCCGTTTAAGAACAAGAGGGGCAAGCTTAAATTAAGCTGTCATTCAATGGCTTCAACCTCAAACAAGTGGATCTCTATATACTGTTTACTTTGAGTTACAATGGTAACCATTGGTAACATGGTCTGATTCAATGCATAATGAACGTAAACAGCTAGTAATTCATGCAAAGTGTCAAAAGCCATGTACCAATATAGAAAATGTTTACTGTAACATTGAATCCAGAAATAGAAATATATTCACACAATTGTGTTTACCGTAACAATTTCGGAAACAATTGATGTTAACCGCCGGTTAACATGATTCAGTAGCAGTATATAAGGAGTTGCAGCTGCAATCTGCAGCATTTTCCTCTGATGAAGGTCCGAGTAAGCACCGAAACTGGTCAGGATATAGATCGACTGAGAAGCTCTCGCTCTTAATCGGAGTGCTACTCTCCAATTTCTTGTTACACAAAGTTAGTCAATATCTCTAAATTAAGTCATGGCATTTATTACTGTATATAATTGAAAAAAAGTTTTTAAGTTTAGTAACAGTCAATCTTGTCTGTCCAAAAGTTAAATTTGCCCCTACATTTTACCCAGAGAGAAATAAAATGCCACTTCAGTGGCACTCATATCTGCAGATGTATCGGCCAATTTATCTACATTCATTTAAGACCACAGGAAAAGTTACCACACTTGTAAAGAAACTAACTTTGATAATATGATAACAGTTTACAGATGAAAAAAAAATGCTTCATAATTCTTGGCATCTATTCCAAAGACCTAATCAAGACTAGGAATATTGATTTGTGTCCTTTAGTCCACAGTACAGCTAGTCTTATATACATGTTCACAAATCATAAATGAATTATGTTACAGAAGATGAATTTGGTATCAGTAAAGCATTGACCAGTAGTACAAGGGGTAATACTAAAGTACATCAGTTACGACAGTGTGAGGAGATTGTACATGATCTAGTCAAACATGATGATTGCTGGCCTTTCATAAAACCTGTCAGCAAAAAATTAGTAAGTGTTGTATGTTCAAGTGTCTGGAGTAGTTCAACTACAGTTTTCATATTTAGTGAATGTAGTCACAATAGAAATTTTGGTATCTTTCCACGCAGATGCAATAACATTTTTAATAGAAAGTTTTACCCTCAAAGAAGAAGGTTCACAAACCAATTCATTTAATTTATCTTGGATAAATAACCAATTTACCTGATGTCAGTTTCAATAGACAGAATGTATAAATGTAATTTGATGAGAAAATGTTGTAATTTGTTATGTTCATACATCAAGTTGATATTAACTAGGCATGATAACATGATGGTCATCAAACAATGTATGATTTTAGTACTAATCATAAATCCTACATGGCAGCCACTTCAGATCTTAGTTGTGTCGCCTGCGTTCACGCAGTGGCGACATATAGGGATCACTATCCGTCGGCGTCACAAAAATTTCTGTCACAGTTTTCTCAGGAACTATGTATCCGAGCTTTCTGCAATTTGGCATGGATTATCAGTATGGGGACCTATACCGTGTAATAGAGTTTGGGATCCCTCGCATGCCAACTTCCTGTTTGACGGAACTTAGAATATTTTTTGCGTCTTGAAAATTTCTGTCACATTTTTCTCAGGAACCACAGATCTTAGGCTTCTACAATTCAGTATTGAGTATCAGTATTGGGACCTATACCGTGTAATAAAGTTTTGGATCTCTTGCATGCTTACTTCCTGTTTGGCGGAACTTAGGATATTTTTGTCGATTGGTGTCACAAAAAATTTCTGTCACATTTTACTGAGGAACCACAATTCCAAGCCTTCTGTAATTTAGCATGGAGTATCAGTATGGGGACCTATACCGTGTAATAGAGATTTGAATCTCTGGCATGCCAACTTCCTGTTTGACTGAACTTAGAATATTTTTCGAGTATTGAAAATTTCTGTCACGTTTTTCTCTGACACCACATATCCCTGCCTTCTGCAATTTGGCATGGAGTATCAGTATGGGGACCTATAATGTGTAAGAGGGTCTTGGATCTCGTGCATGCCCACTTCCTGTTTGACGTAACTTACTTTTAGTGTTATTACGCAGGCGACACATGTCTTCCGTGGAAGACTTACTACTAAGTTTTACATTGGACCCTTTCAGAAAATGTTGTAATTTGTTATTTTCATACATCAAGTTGATATTAACTAGGCATTATAACATGATGGTCATCAAACAATGTATGATTTTAGTACCAATCATAAATCCTACATGGCAGGCACTTCAGATCTTAGTTTTACATTGGACCCTTTCAGAAAATGTTGTAATTTATTGTAATTTATAATTTTAGTACCAATCATAAATCCAAGTTGCCACAACTGGAGATCTTAGATTAATATTGAACCCTATGGGAAAATGTTTTAAATTGCAAATTCTTGAAAACCATTTTTATACATGTATGTCAAGTTGATATTAACTAAACATGGTAACATGATTGCCATATATCAAATTATGTATATTTGTGCAAATCAGAAATCCAAAAAAGCTGCCACAGGGGAACACAGTTTATTATAGAAATCTATGGGAAAATCTTGTAAATTGTTTATTCTTGAAAACATTTCATATATCAAATTTACATTAACAAGGCATTTTACATTACCTTAACGTACCAGATGAATGATTCTACTACCAGTTGTCACCTCAAATTAATCACTGAATCCATTCAGATAATCTAATACTAGATCAGTAGCCACCATGTGAGCCTCTAGTATGTGTGTGTTTCATGTCATTTGTCCTGTTTTATAGATATATTATTTTGTTTTTAGGTTCCAGATTATCATCTGATTATTACAAGACCAATGGACTTTGCTACAATACGAAACAAGATAAATTTTATAGATATATTATTTTGTTTTTAGGTTCCAGATTATCATCTGATTATTACAAGACCAATGGACTTTGCTACAATACGAAACAAGATAAATAACTATGGTTATTCAGAGTTGTCTGATCTTGTGGCCGACGTCAGACAAGTGTTCACCAATTGTTTTGAATACAACAAGAAAACAAGTGTCGAGTTTAAGGCAGGATTAACTCTTTCCAAACTTTTTGAAAAACGATTAAAAGACCTAAACATTGATTTACCAGAATTATCAGCACCAGCTGGAAAACGTTCAAGAAGGACTTTATGATGTGATAATATTTAAGAAAATAATCTCTTGTTGCCACTTGTCATAATTTTCCATCTCAGTTTTTTTCTCAATTTCTTTTTCTGTCTTATTAGTTCATATTAATTATTTTTTTTATTAATTATATTACATAATAGTAAAAAAAAATTGATATTAGTGAAGTCTATCTTGCATGAAAGTTATAGTATTTTTTAACTGATTTATACAGTGAACAATTTTTTTTCTGTGTTCAATCCGAACAGAACTGTTTTTAATTGGAAATTTCAGAAATAGTCTTGTTCATAGAAAATGACCCTTTTTACAAAATGCTTTATTTTATTAAGTCTTTTTCTTTTGTCCATTTGATAATAGATGTTTCTAAGAAATTGATATATAAGAAACCTTTTCCTTCTATTACAAACCTTGTTATAGGTTAAATTCTTTTTCTTGGTCATTAAATTTTCAGCCGTCCAGTATGATATCTAACTCTATAGTTTCTCACTTTGTTTGATGTTTTGATGTAAACATTTTTCCCAAATCATATGTACCAAATTATCAATTGTGGATGGTTGGCGCAAAATTTCACAATACAAATATTAAGATGCATTTTCTATCTAGTTACATAAGCCAGTACTTATTTTTAATCATTTGAGTTATCTTTGTCTCATCTCATGGGGAGATAAAAATTTTGTGGAAGAAAAAACATTGATGTTACTGGCATATAAGTTGTCAAGATGTTGCAGATGTCAACCATATTTTGGTGTTACAAAAATCATATTTTTCCTTTAAGTTTTTCCTTTATGCTTTTTCCTTTGTTGGAATAAAGTCCATATTAGTTGGCATTTTTCCTTAAGTGAAGCAGCATGGTTGCCAACGGATACCAAGTAGTGATTCTTTGAACAATCTACATGGCTGAAAAGATTAAAAATACTGCAACTTGCTATGTGGATATTATGACGTGCTGATCCATTCAGTGGATTATTTATGTATTTATGATGTTCTGGAAGCAGGATGATGTATGTACATGTATAAAAGTTCCATTACATAATTTCCAGTATGCATGTGTTACTCACCATATCAATTTTCATGAACATGAAACTGAATGTAAGTTATTATTTATAAAAAAAATATGACAATGAAACTTGTGCTACTAATTTAATAAATTATTGAGTTTTGTAATGAAACGTTTTTATTTTTACATACTTTAAACCAAGGTATTCAAGAATGCCTCCTGTGGGTTGTTGACAATCTGGCCGATGTACCAGTTCAATGACTCTCTCTTATCATATTATTATTATTTAGGGCCCCGCCATGAAATGGCGGTGCCCTATAGTAATCAGTCTGTCTGTCTGCCTGTCCGTCAGCATTTTCTATGTCGTAAAATAATTCAAGATTGCCTTCACCGATTTTTATAATTTTTTTACTCAAAGTTGAACTTGACCAAAGGAAGCTCCCTTTCGTTTTTGAGGAAAATCGGAAAATGATTTTTGGGAAAAAACTTCGTTTTTATATGAGAAAGTGCATATTTTGAGAATTAGTTCTATGTCGTACCATAACTCAAGATTGCATTCAGGGATTTTTATGATTTTGATACTCAAGGTTGGACTTGACCAAAGGAAGCTCTCTTTTGTTTTTGAAGAAATTTGGAAAATAATTTTGGGTAAAAACTTTGTTTTTTTATGAAAAAGTGCTTATTTTTAGAATTAGCTCTAAAAAAGTGCATATTTTGAGAATTAGCTCTATGTCCTACCATAACTCAAGATTGCCTCCAGGGATTTTAATGATCTTGATAATCAAGGTTGGACTGGATCAAAGGAAGTTCCCTTTTGTTTTTGAGGAAAATCAAAAAATGTTTTTTTTTTTTTGAAAAAACTTTGTTTTTGTACGAGAAAGTGCATATTTTGAGAATTACTTCTATGTTGTACAATAACTTAAGATTGCTTTCAGGGATTTAAATCATTTTGATACCCAAGGCTGGACTTGACCAAAAGAAGCTCCCTTTCGTTTTTTTAGGAAAATAAGAAAATGATTTTTGGGAAAAAACTTTGTTTTTTATATGAAAAATTGCATATTTTGAGAATTAGCTCTGTCTTATGATAACTTGAAATGACCTTCATATATTATATTATTTTCAATGTTTTGATTTGATCTGAACAGACGAGACATAGGTTGTCAAAGCAGCCATATGTAGAAACTAAATTTACAATAACTTAAGATTTTGTTATTTATGTTTTTCCCCAAAAATTGTTTATTATTTCCATGAAGATCTGCAAACAGGCTTTTGGGACACACAAGGGGGCAGGGCCCTTTCTGACTTTGTCAGTATTCTAGTCTTAATTGTCTATTGGTGGTCTAAAATGAAAGAAGAAATAAAATAAAAATTATGGAAAACCTTAAAACAATAGTGTAAAAAAGGAGATTGGAGATTTCGACATAAAACACAAGAAATGTCAGTAACATTGGAGATAATTGACATAAAGACAAGAAATGTTAGTAACATGGGAGATAATTGACATAAAGACAAGAAATGTTAGTAACATGGGAGATAATTGACATAAAGACAAGAAATGTTAGTAACATGGCAGATAATTGACATAAACACAGAAAATTCATTAACAGTGGAGAAAATTGATGTAAACACAAAAAATTACAGTAGAAAAGGAGAAAATTGAGATAAACACAAGAAATTACAGTAGCAAAGGAGAAAATCCAGATAAACACACATGGGAGATAATTGACATAAACACAAGAAATGGCAATAACTTTGGAGAAAATTTACATAAACACAAGAAATTCAGTAACAGTGGTGAAAATTGATATAAACAAAAGAAATTGCAGTAACATGGGAGGCACAAGAAATTCAATAACAATGGAGAAAATTGATGTAAACACAAGAAATTACAGTAACATGGGAGATAACTGACATTTACACAAGATTGGAGAAAATCTACATAAACACAAGAAATTACAGTGTGATTGCAGAAAATTGACATAAACATAGAAAATTCAGTAACAGTGGAGAAAATTGATGTAACACAAAAAATTACAGTAGCATGGAAGAAAATCGACTCGAACAAAAGAAATGGCAGTAACGTTGGAAAAAAAATGATAAAAATGATAAATGAAGATAAAAAAAGACAAGTAGTATAACTCAGCACAATATACAGAAGCATTGTTGGAAGATATACAATATTGATTGCCACGTCAGATATTAGAACACACACGGATAATAAAACCACAATATACCAGAACCACAACAGGAGTAAATACTGAACAACACAAACAATAGCAAATATCTGATAATGAAGACCGAACTATGTCGATTATGCAGTTCATTTAAACTGACATTAAATAAATGTGAACATCATCCACTGCTTTTGCATACAGCTCAATGCGAATTGATTCTCTCTCTCTTATCACAGATTTCATTGTGACATGGTTAATTTCAGATTAATCTCCAAAATCCATCCCAAACTCTAATCTCAACACCACGAGTTTTATTGCTGTTGAGGGCAATAAAACTTATAAATGTTAATTTCCTGTCTGATTGTCAAAATTAAATGATTTACAAGTTGCAAATCAATATTTGTTACGGTTATAGAAATTTCAACATCCTTGCTGTTAATGACAAATAATTATCTTGAAAATACATTTTAAGAAGTAATAATATGATAACTACCACGTGCCAAAACATTTAAAAAAGAAATTTATTTGTATTGCTGTGTAAAATTGAATATTTCTTCCAACATGTGAGACATGAGGTTTTCACTTGTTTCGCTCAAAAAACATTCCGGCTCAGACTATGGACTAAAACATTTTACAGGAAAAAAATGTGGTTACAACTTTTAAACCTCTAAAAATAATTAAAGATTTAGTGTATGTCCTGCTAATGAACATTGTTCAGTTTTATTCATCCTTTTTATAAGTTAAAGTTCCAAGATTTTCGGAAAATCCAGTTTCAAGTGATTAAGCATCACCATCAGGTAAATGTCTAAAAATAGAATATGTGACAAAATAGATTTACATAATTTTAATGAGCGAATTCAATCTTTTTCTATGTTTCCTTTATTTTTTAAACTTTGTGGACCCTTTCTTTAGTAAAAACAAGCAGCAATTTTTTTTCCAAAACTAAGTTAATTCCCTGGCCGTGGATATATCAATTGACATCAGCCATATCAATTTGTCAGTAGAACCTGTTTGGGTTTCCTGCCGATTTTTTTTCAAGTTACTTCAAAAACAAATTAACTTCTACCTTTTGAAAAAATTAATTTTATTAAAACATTATTGATGAAATGTCAATGACTTGATTAACAAATGTGGTTACAGGCAAAAGATAAAAGGAAGACGGGTAAATAAATTTCGTGAATCAAATCGGTGAGGTCACAAAATCAATTTTTTTAGTTGGCAAAATTATATTTCAGCGATAAATTGCATTGTATCGTAATGGAACAGAATTCTATTTTTTAAATAACTTTTTTTACATACTAATCCGATTTTAGATCTGTAAAATATCTATTAGTCATCAAGATTTTCATTTTTTTTCTACTGATTTACTTTTTCTGAATTTCTCTTGAATAATTTGAAATGTGTATTTCAAATATTTGGAAATTGCGAAAAATTTGAATGGTATACAAATACGTCATTTGGATCAAGTAGAAATAACCAAATTTCGAAAATTTTTATATCCTGTTACACTGTAAAATTTCTTCAATCCAGATCAAAAGCGATTATAAAATTACCTTTAAAAACAAACCCATACCAGTTAATTAAAAATGACATTTTTACAACCTTAACTATATGTTGTCGGAAACGACAGCTATCCCCGCACTCCCTGTTTGACATAGAAAACAGTTGTTATACACCCTTGGCATAATTTTTTTCATTATCTTTGAAATCTACCTATTGATAGTCATTATTGTTCTAGGATATATGGTTGCTAAGTAGAATTCCAAAAAATAAGTGGTCTTTGAGACTTTCAGGAAATT
>MJUU01031396.1:1896-24651 GCA_002080025.1 Modiolus philippinarum | reverse complement strand
GTACTCGGGCTTGTACTTTGGAATATTTACATGTACGTATACCAACAACGAGGAGCAAGACAATGAAATGTAAATAAATAGAGTTTTAAATGAATTGCCAACAACCCATATAAAAACTGAAAAGACAACCTAAACCAGGAAGGAAAATTTCGGATTGTAATTCTTGAAAAAATTAAATGTCAAGAGTTCAGCAAAATAGTAATAATTACAGAACTTCTGGAATACCCAGGAACCTGCCTTAACAGCATTCCATGCTTTGATTAAATTCTTTCCCACTGTGAACCTTTTCAGTCTTACTGACATATAATTGGTCAGCGAAGAACTGAAATTGACCTGAATTCCGTTGAAACAAAAAGGTCATATTTGATTTCATGTCAATAAGCAATGCATGGGTTTGTTATTACTAGAATACTTATTATATCAATAAAGAACAGAAATTAACATTTTGCCACTTTAAGATCAATTTTCATAATCATCAGTCTATCTTATAATGACTTTAACGTTTTAGGCTGAGGCACGGTTAATGGAAGAACAGAAAAGAGTACAGTTATATTTACATGAGAGTACACAGGACATTCTAGCCAGGAAATGTGAAAAGGTCCTTATTGAAAAACATTTGGAAATTTTCCACTGTGAATTCCAAAATCTCTTACATGATGATAAAAATGATGGTAGGTATTTAAAAATTGATTAAAAAATGATATAAGGTAAATATCTATTGACAACAACTCCTATCTACCAAAAAAATAACCCAAACTGTGATTAAAAACATAAAATAAACCCCCGAACAACATTCAAAAATGAGCAAAACCCAAACCTCTTGACAAAACTGTTGATAGCCAATCTTTAAAAAAAGATGTATGAAAAGGTGTTCCAAGGTTAATCATATATGTTTTGAAAATAACTTTACAAAGTTGACAAGAAAACAGTGTTACTGACACACATCAAAATTGGTATACCACGAATAAAAATGAATTCACAGTACTTCATCATGTTCATGATATTTGTGTTTGAATAAATTTAAGTGCTAATTTTTTCGCATATGAAATATTTGGTATTGTTTTGATAGGTATATCAATTAACAACCACGTATGGTTTATATTTCATTCACAAAATTCAAAGAAAAAGCATCTCCTGGGGACTTGTGTTGAACACATTTAAATACATATATGCCAAGCATGTATGATAATACAAATGTACCTAGTGTTGACAAATTAGATATGATTTGATTTACAGATCTTGGAAGAATGTACCAGTTGGTGTCAAGAATACAAGATGGATTAGGAGAGTTAAAGAATTTATTAGAAACACATATATATAACCAAGGAATGGAGGCCGTAGATAAATGTGGGGATGCTGGTCTTAATGTAAGTTGTACTGTGGTCAGATAAAAACTTGTCATATTTCTCTGTCAGTTCAAAAACTTCATATTTTCTTGTTGAAGTTTGCTTGTAGAGAAGTGAGAAATGTCTTTTCAACAGCCCTGTAGCAGAGATGCCAACCCCTCCGATTTTGGCGGAGTTTTTCCGATTTTTATGCCAAAAATCCGCTCTCCGATTTTTTCCAATCCGGAATTTTTTCGTAATCGGGACCGAAATTGGTGGATATTTATAATATTGATCACTTCCACGCTTGAAAATTCCGTTTAAAAAAGCGTTTGTCTGATATCAGATTGATAAAAATGGCCGATGTTGACAGAAAACATGATTGCTGGATACAAAAACCCAAAAGTTCTGAATCCCTAGAGCTTCTGGGAGCCTTGAGCTGCCCATGACCCGCATTCGTGAGAGGACCCTGCTTAGCGCGATGAATACTCCTATTTTTCATCAGATGGGGTTGGAATCTCTGTTGTAGAAAGATCATATCACTGAAACTGCAAAATTACATGAGTTTTTTTCCCTGAAGACAAAAGAATAGAAGTATCTAACACCAGATAAAAGTGCAAGATAAGAGAAATCTCAGACACCCAAGGGTAAGATTTCATTATTTCTCTGATGAGGCTTGCAGAGTCAGAGTACCATTGAAATCTTACCTAAGGGTGTATTAGATTTCTAATTCTTGCATTTTCAATGGTGTTTGATACTTTTTCTCACATATAAAAACTCAAAATAAATTTTCTTTACAATCTCACAGTTCTTGACATCTGACTTTCCTAGGTAAACTTAATGACGTCAGAATAAGTTCCTTGATAATTTTCCGCCTTCTACCTGGGGATACATGACAAGAATTTCTTGTATTCCTTAAAACCTAAGCTGGCTTATCTCTGTAGTGAGAACACTACTTCTTTATCCTAATCAATAATCAGTATATAAAGATGTCTGCTAACTAAGAGACCATCATAAATGCATTCTACCACCAGTTTGTAACTTTATTTATTTACATGCATATTTATATTCATTATAAATTTATTTACAGGACCCTAAAATATATGTACAGACAATATTAGATGTTCACAAAAAATATCACGCTTTAGTGATGACAGCATTTAGTAACGACTCAGGTTTTGTGGCAGCCTTGGACAAGGTAGGTCCAAACACTTCCATTATAAATATAGAACAATATAATCTTATGAAAACAAAGCAACAACACTAACATTCCAGACATACTGGATCTAATAAGATACACACTTCATGAGAATAATAAGAACAGAGCAGTAGACTGAGATGAATAGTACAATTCAAAATTTTAAACATTTATAAACATTTTTTTAGGTCGCCGGGACGAATGTCCGGAGAGCTATTGTCATACCCCCGGCGTCGGCGTCGGCAAAACTTTAACCTGGCTTGTGGAATTGAGACCTGAATAGCAAGGATGTTGATATTTGATATGTGACTTCCTTGTGATGAGAGCTTTCTTCTGGTACTATACTTGTAGACATTTTGACCTTGACCTTGCCCTTAGGGCAATTTTCAAAAAACTTTAACCTTGCCTCTAGAAGGTAGGCTTTTAGTGGTAGGGTGTTTATATTTGGTATGTAACTTCCTTATGATAAGTGCTTTCTGGTGGTACCATATTTGTAGACATTTTGACCTTGACCAGGGCAATTTTTAAAAAACTTTAACCTTGCCTCTAGAAGGTAGGCTTTTAGTTGTAGGATGTTCATATTTGGTATGTGACTTCTTTCTTCTGATACCATACTTGTAGACATTTTAACCTTGACTTTGCCCTGAGGGCAATTTGTAAAAAACTTTAACCTTGCCTCTAGAAGGTATGCCTTTAGTGGAAGGGTGTTTATATTTGTTATGTAACTTCCTTATGGTGATAGCTTTCTAGTGGTACCATATTTGTAGACATTTTGACCTTGACCTTGCCCTGAGGGCAATTTTTTAAAAACTTTTACTTTGCTTCTAGAATTAAGTTGTTTAGTGGTGGGGTCTTCATGTTTGGTATGTGACATTCTTTTGATGAGAGCTTTCTAATGGTACCATATTAATAGACATTTTGACCTTGACCTTGCCCTGAGGGTATTTTTTAAAGACTTTAACTTTGCTTCTAGAATTAAGTTGTTTAGTGATAGGATGTTTATATTTGATATGTGACTTTCTTGTGAAGAAAGCTTTCTATTACTTCGAATTTATTGTGCATTGAGGTTACTGGAATCCCCGTCGAGCTATGTTGTCTTCTGACAACTCTTGTTGAAATTGTGGATTTCCTATGTTTGGGTTTTAGTGCTGCTGATGAGGAATTAATTTCCGACATGGCCATACAGCTCATTAAAATTATTGCAGTTTGAGTTAACACATGTGTAATGGTCTAATGTTCATTTACTCCATATCCTTTCTAAAAAATATTTTAAACCTTATCCGGTTCTATATAAAACACAAAAAAAGTTAAAATGCAGTCAAGCAAAACCTATTTACAAAGACTAAACTACAAAAATCTAAACCAGTGTTCAAGAGCTTCATTTTAGACACTGTTGATTGCAGATGTAACATGAGAAGTGAAACAAAATTTTGTCAGTATCTATAGAAACTTCAAATAATTACTCTTACAAAATTATAACTCATAGCTATGGATATACATATATATATATTTTATAGTAGAAATATTTAAAAACTAGTTGTATGCAGATTATCTATTAAAAACAAAATAAAAATCAGAATTCACGGTTCTAGTACTTTCATCCTTCAAACCCTTATTTATACTGAACTGGATTCATAGCAACATAATTTATGTTAATGATATCATTAACGAAAACGGGGAAATTTCACAAAATGTAATACTTAATAAATTAAAAATAAAAAGAAATTGGATTTTGGAATTCAGTATTGTAAGAAAGGCGATCCCTGAAAGTTGGATTAGTTGTCTGAAGTCAGATGAATCCAAAAATACAATATTGAATATAGATTTAAATAAACATAAAGTCAAGATTCAAAACAAAACAAAAGAAATAATGGATGTATGTAATACAGATGTTTACAAGAAACATAAAAGTATAACATTTTCTCCTAACTTAGGGCTAAATATTTGGCATACAAGATTAACCATTGACAATGTTAATTGGAGAAATACATTTGATTTCATATTCAACGAAATTCAGTCAAATAAATTAAAAATATTTAGATGGAAGTTATTTTCTAATATTCTTGTAAATCAAGAAAACCTATACAAATGGAAAATTAGTGTAAATTCCTCTTGTAAACTTTGTCATAATGTAGACAATTATCAACATTTTTTTTAGATTGTACCTTTTTAACCGAATTTTGGACGAACATCAGGAATAATTTTAAACTTATTCATTTCAGACAAAAAGTAACTCTGAAAGACTTAGTGATAGGTTACAAAATATATGATCACACATATTGGGATTTTAATATGATTCTAACCATTATAGCATTTGCTATTTATAAATCTTTTTGTATGTCAGAACAGCGAAGTAAACCTGTACATGTCTATAGTGTCTTTAAAAAAGAATTTAAAGATTACATTTACTTTTATGATAGCAAATTTGGCCAAAAAAGTATGATTAATAAATTCAAAAATTTAATTTAGCTGGAAAATACTCTTTAGATTAAGTATTTTACTATATTATATAATTCAGTGACTTTTTGCAATGTACTTAAATTCGTAATTATTTAAATGTAATTGTTATTTTTATTTTATGAAAGGATATAGAGTAAATGAACATGAGACCATAACACATATGTTAACTCCAACTGCAATAATTTTAATCAGCTGTATGGCCATTTCGGAAATTTATTCCTCATCAGCAGCATGTATTGTATTATGTATTGTAAAACTAATTATTTATTAAATACAATGTTATCTATGTGATACCCTGATCATATAGATACTAACATAGCAGGGTACTTTGTTGGTGAAAGCTGTAACCATCAAAGTCTTTGTTAACAGCTCTAGTGCAATAAACATGTTTTGAATTGTTAAAAAAAATAAATAAAATATATCTGGCTGTTAAAAAAAACTTTCATCCTTCAAGGGACTTGTCAAGATAAGATATTTTATATATACACATGTACACAGTGTGATAGTCCCAACATCTTGTCGGTTAAATGAGCTGATAACTAACTATGAGTCGCTCCAGTGATGAGTAGTGATACAAATCATTCAAGGAAAATGGAATCTTAAATCAATGTATTTTTTTATCAGTAATTCAGTGAAAATTTTGTTTCTGATTTTTACAAGTTAGCAATATTTTCGGTTTAATCTTGTTTTCTTATCTAATATGAGCAAGTGAATAATTTTTTGTTTCCAAAATTTTGAAATTGTTGCCTATTTTAAATAGGCCTTTGAAATGTTTTCTTGTATCTTAGTATTTTCTGAACTAACATGTGGAGTCTTTTGTATTGATATTGAAGTTTTGTCTGAGTTTAAATCAAAGACATTGAAATTTTTTGTTTTAATCCTATTCATTATCTATATTTTACAGGCATGTGGTAGATTTATAAACAATAATTCTGTGACAAAAATGGCACAATCTTCAAGTAAATCACCAGAACTTTTAGCTAAATATTGTGATCTTTTACTGAAGAAAAGGTAAGACTAAGAATGATTTCCAGTGTCATAAAGGTGTAGTTGTATATTGGATAATACATTTTACCAAAAACCAATTTACACAGGTACTGTAAAAGTACTGTTCATGGGGGTTAGATTTTCTTACATTTGTGGTTGACGTGCAGCAGGAAACTAATGAAATACAAATATCCCTTACTGTCAAGGGAAGAGACCTACTTGAATTTAGAAATGCTTGAATCAAATCCTTTTCTATTAAAACCATAAAAATTAAAGCCAATGAATAAAGCACTTTGAGACTTTTGTTCTTTATTCTGAAGGTACTGGGAGACATAAATCTAGAACAGTTGCTTAACAAGAACATGTACTGCATGATCAGTTTGTCATAGAAAATGAACGAAAGCTGAAGAAACTTGTGACACTGTAATATACAGTCAAACTTGTCTTTGAGAAAACTTGATATGGGTTTTAACATTGCCTCAGGCCTAAAATAAAATATTGTTTGTTTCCCCATACCCTACCGACCAGGAAAAATCACTGCTACCCAAAATATTTTATAGCCACTTTTGGAGAGGAAATTATTTTTTTCTGCATTGAAAAATCTTGTTGTTGAAATTTGTGTAAAATTGCTTTTTGAAAAGAAAAAAATAATAATTTCCCTACCTACCTACCCACACCTAGCTGGGTAGAGTAGGGTTTGGAGAAACAAACGATAATTTTATTTGGCCTCATATTTTATCTGACATTTGAAGAATCTACAAGTTCTGGAACACTGTTTAGAATTAAACATAAAAATTACTCTCCAGAATGATTTGTTTTGACAAGTTTCAGCATATTTTTCAAGGTAAAGGTACTTCTTAAAATGGCACTTCGTGGAAAAAAAGGGAAAAATAAAAATGCAAAAATTGGTAAAACTCCAAAATATTTGGACAAATAAATTCACTGTAGAAAAATGATAAATGTTTTTTTCATTATTTTGCAGTTCTAAGAATCCAGAAGAAGCAGAACTAGAAGATACTTTAAATCAAGTGGTAAGATTTCTACTTCAGCTTAACCAGTATTTCATAATAACCAGATTTGTTTTGTGGTCGTAAATTTTTATGTTTGGTTTGGGTTGTTATGTCAGGTCAATTTAGGGTAGGTAATTAAAATTTATCAGTAATTTATATGAATTATGTCTCCACCTGTCGTCCGTCCGTCCGTCCGTCCGTCGTTCGTCCTTCCGTCACAAAGTTTGTGGACGCCAATTCTCCTATGTCTTTTATCGGATTTCAACCAAACTTCACAGGATTGTTGACCATCATGCCTAGTTGTGCATATCGTCTCGCCGGATTGATCGGCTAATTTTTGTGGGAGTTATGCCCCTTTCTGACTTAGAATTTTGCAAAATTAAGTTTGTGGACGCCAGTTCTCCTACATCTTTCATCAGATTTCAACCAAACTTCACAGGATTGTTTACCATCATACCTAGTTGTGCATATCGTCTCGCTGTATTGATCAGCTAATTTTTGTGGGAGTTATGCCCCTTTTTGACTTAGAATTTTGCAAAAATAATTTTGTGGACGCCAATTCTCTTACATCTTTCATCGGATTTCAACCAACTTCACAGGATTGTTGACCATCATGCCTAGTTGTGCATATCATCTTGCCGGATTGATCAGCTAATTTTTGTGGGAGTTATGCCCCTTTTTGACTTAGAATTTTGCAAAAATAAGTTTGTGGACACCTTTCATCGGATTTCAACCAAACTTCACAGGATTGTTGACCATCATGCGTAGTTGTGCATATCGTCTCCCAGGATTGAATGGCTAATTTTTGTTGGAGTCATGCCCCTTTTTGACTTGGAATTTTGCAAAATTGAGTTTGTGGATGCTAATTCTCCTACATCTTTCAAAGGATTTCATCTATACTTCACAGGATTGTTGACCATAATGCTTAGTTGTGCATATTGTCTTTCTGGAATGATCGGCCACCCAGTGGCAACATAAAACTTACTTGTGTTTTATCACTCAAAGAACATTACATACAGGGGGGGAGACATTCGTTTTTGTATCAAAAACACACTTCAAGTTTCCTTTGATGTACAGAGACTGATAATTTCAGTATCACTGAACTAGACACAAAATTATTGGGTCACTGTGAAGATGCATATGGGTGTTGCTTTGTTGACGTCATGTTTTGGTACTTTTTCTTGTGTTCATAGGTGTATATGTTGAATGAAGAATGCATATAAACAATAGATTAGCAGTGCTAAAATAGAAATTTCGGCTTATTTCAATTTGCTATAGAGTTTTATTTATCATTTTGTGAATAACCACTAAATGAAATATAGGACATTTTGTATTTGATATGGACTTAATCGAGGCGTAACACATCTACTGGCCTTGATAAAAGTCCGTATCAGAAACAAAATATCCTTTATTCCATATACCACTGGCCCTGTAATGATTATGAATCTGCATGCTCAAAAATAAATATTTACTGTTAATTTCATAAATGTGGTTAGTAATCCTATTGCTGAGAGAATTGATCAATAGGTTGGTGTCTTTGCCTAAAATGTTTACAAAAGACATTTAAATATTCCTCAATAGGTCATTGATTTTATTTATAGGTCAGGCATTTAAATCACTTTGGATGAAGCATGGTGTTCAGCCAACCTGAACAAAAATACTCACTTTAGGAATTACTGTAAAGTACATCTCAACTATTACCTAGGTTTTGAAATATCAAGGATTAAGAGGACCGATAAAATCTTATTATAGTACTAGTAGTTTAAACAGTACATCTGGTAAATTTATGAAAAATGCTGTTTATCCTCAATTAGCCTTTCCAATAAAAAAACAAGTTTGGGTGAACTTGACTTGTTTCTTGTTGAAATTTACATCAGGTAAACTGGTCCATATCCAGGACAAATACAATGAATGGGTATGTGAAATTGACATCAGGTAAACTGGCCCATATCCAGGACATATACAATAAATGGGTATGTGAACTTTCTTGAGGTCAAACTTTTTGAGGAACCTTTAGTGTACATTCAGTAATAGAAAAATTGTTGTAAATCAAATTCTTCTTGCAGATAATATTACTATTTAGACTCTCCTTATAATTTATTTTCTGTTGCCCAAATATATATGTTTATTTATGTTTAGGCTGGCTGAACACCTCTCTTAATCAAAATGGATTTTAAATGTCTGACCTATAAATAAAATCAATGACCTATTGAGGAATATTTAAATGTCTTTTGAAAACATTTTAGGCAAACACATCTACCTATTGATTGAATGTAACAACAACTGATTGACAGACCAGTATTGTGAAAGTAACTGTAATATTCTTGTTTCAGATGATAGTATTTAAATATATAGAAGACAAAGATGTGTTCCAGAAATTTTACAGTAAAATGTTGGCCAAACGATTGGTACAACATATGTCTGCTAGTGATGACGCAGAAGCCAGTATGATCTCTAAACTTAAGGTAAATATAAAGTATTGAACCAGAAATTTTACAGTTAAATGTTGGCCAAATGATTGGTACAACATATGTCTGCAAGTGATGACGCAGAAGCCAGTATGATCTCTAAACTTAAGGTAAATATAAAGTATTGAACCAGAAATTTTACAGTTAAATTTTGGCCAAATGATTGGTACAACATATGTCTGCAAGTGATGACGCTGAAGCCAGTATGATCTCTAAATTTAAGGTAAATATTAAGTATTTAACCAGGATGTGTAGCAAGCCAGTTCTACAATCTGATTCAATAGGAAATCATGGTAATAAGTCCTGTTTGAAAATTTACATGCTACTGCAGGATTGTAGCTACTTATGCCCTTTGGCTGGAGTTTTACCTGATTGGGGTGTTAACTACATAGTTGAGTTGCTTCCCTTGAGTTTATCCTTTTTAATTGAATTCTCTACAGACCTAGGATATTAGTAGTACCCAATTAAATTTTGAATATATGCAAGTGATTTTAGTGCCGGCTGTTAAATTACCAGGTATATACTATATTAAACAGTTTATCAAATTTTCAATTCAAACATTTTCCAGATGTACATGTACAAGGATAAAATGCATAGTCTTCTCTGTATTTTTACAGCAAGCCTGTGGTTTTGAATACACATCGAAACTACAAAGAATGTTTCAAGACATAAGTGTCAGTAAAGAACTGAATGATCAGTTCAAGGAACATCTAAAGAAATCATCAGAAGACCAGCTGGACAGTGAGTATTGTTAAAATATTCCTTATTTAATATGCTTTACTGGGTTTAAAGACATGTTTATTAATAGACATGTAATAGTGAAACAACTCGGCCGATTAATTTGTCAAACTTATTATACAGTATAAGTTGTTATTTTTGCAAGTATCTAATTTTTGCTTTATTCTCGGTCGCTCTTCAAATGTGGATATTGTGTAACATGAAAAATAATCTATGTGAGACTTCATACAGTGAAGGCTAAGGCCATACGAAATTAATAATTAGATTCTCAGGCCATTTTTCAGAAAAAATGATGAGGCAGGGAGGCAGAAGATTTTTATTTTTATTGGTTCAAAATCATGATGAGGCATCTTTTTACATTGTTGAAATGTCCAAAAAGTAATGAGGCAGGTGATTTTCATTTTTTTTTTATTTGAAACTTAAATAAAAAGTAAAATTAGCTCCCAGAAAAGAGATGAGGCAGGGGCCTGAGAAGCTAATATCTTTTTTTATTTTGCCTAAGAGGTTGCAAATATTTCAGTCTGCTAAAATCAAGTTCAACAAGTATGAAAGAAATCATGAAATTATTTGCAAAATCTATGAAAATTACCATTTATATGATTTAAAATGTTGTGTTTGCCAAGTTCCATATTTTAGACACTACCCGTCATGATTATTGATCTAAGATGAGTTGATATATCAGTAATACATGTACTCTTCTCTTTGTTTGCACATGTTGAATTTAAATGGAATTTATATTATTAGAAAATCATATTTTGTGAATTTAGTATGCCAGACTTGCACATGTATAATATGCTTGATTTGGTAATGGATATTATAGTTTTGTGTCAGACATGGACAGAAAAATTACAACATTTGTTCAATATTATAGTATACAATTTATTACCGTTTTTAGTTGTAGATAATACGCATTTATACATTATACGCACCCCCAAATCGGCCAAAAAATCCCTGGAAAAAAGCTTGTTCTACTGTATAATACGCAGGGGATTTTAGGCAAATAGTTAATAGTGTAGGAAAGTAGAAAATCGTGACATATTCGTGGCAGAAATAGTAAAATACGGCTGTATGTAAAGATTGAACGTCAATGCTAAACGGCAGAAGATGATAGGTTAAAAATGTGTCATCAACAGTTGCTATATACTTGGAAGCTAGCGAGATTTATGGAGTATAATTGTTCTTTCATAAACCTAAGGAAATATTAAAATCGGCAATAGCTTTTGATATACAACAACAGTATTGTTACATACAGCTCATTGTAATTCTTACTAGAAAAAATAAATGCCTTATCGTAATTACGTTTTCTATAATACCTATCTAATGATCAAAAGAATATCCATTTGTATTTGTTGTCTTCCAAAAATAATTATTCTTTTTGCCCAGCTTGGGATGTGACTACGCTTTCTTTTATGTGTGAGAAGAAAGGGTTTATTAATGTCACTGTGACAGCTTATCCGTATGATCACAATTCACAATGTTTACATAATCACAGTTAATTATAGATGGTCACTGTTCAAATAGACAACTTATCCCAATAATCACAATTCACAAAGTTTATACATTATCATTGTCAAAACACTATAATTACATAATTTCTATACATGCATCTCTAATTAGTGTCTACACTTCCCCTCAATGACCCTCAACAGCTGATTGCACATGATACAACTTTGAACTTTGAACTTTTTATTTCTCAAGACCCCAACTGGGGTATGTGAATACAAACAATATAACATATATACATAGAATAATGCATGGAGTGTCACAAATATTTACCTTGAACTGTTCCCGGTAACATCAACAGATAGATAATAAAATTGCTACCGGAAACCAGTCTTCATAATGTGTATATTTTAATAGAGATTTAGGTTTCCATCATTGTCAAGAAGAAAACAATAAACAATGAAATATAATGATGTCACAAACTTTTTGTTTTGTTTCTTATATAAGTTTCAAGGACCAAAATAAATTTATTTTACATGACATAAGCGACATACGAACGTAATGCACAATCCCAAAATGGCGGTCGGAAAAACAATGACAAACGAGCATAACGATAAATATTGGAGTTTATTTACATTTGACAGTAGAAATAGGTATGATAGCCATTCTTTCACCCGAAAACCCACTGAAATACATCCGGCAGCAAAGGCTTTGTTGTTTTTCAACTATAAAATGAACGTCGTGCACGTTCACAAAACGAATGTAGAAAATACACAAACTTGATCCCATTGCAAACATTTTTAATTAATAACACTAACAACAAGGTTAAAAATCTTTATTGGTGTACAAACATACCTTTTAACTTACCTAACGAACTTGGACATGATTCAATGGTGATTTCTGGCCGCTACGTTGCAAAATTACATCGAGGAAAAATGGGATTTTTGTCCGTTGTGATAGATTATACGCACCCCTTCTATAAAAATTATTTTCAGGTAAAAAATGTGCGTATAATCTACAACTAAAAACGGTAATGGTTCTGTACATTTTGTATTTCAGTTGATTTCAGTGTACAAGTGCTTAGCTCAGGGTCCTGGCCTTTCCAACAGTCATCGACATTCTCTTTACCACAGGAGGTAAATTATCAATTACTTATTGAAATGTAAAGTTCACTAACAGTGAAAACATTTTACCAGATAGACAAAGGCAGTTTTCATCAAAAGAATTGCCATTCTTTGTTGAAATACAGTGATAGCACAAACCATGGCCAGTTTTACTGTCATGACTGTGTCGTGATAACACTAAAACTACAAATGGTTCAAAAACCATTCACACTAATATTGGTTTTAGCCTTTAAGGCTAAATAAAAAAAGAGTTTAGCTTCTCAGGTCCCGCCGCATCACCTAAAATGGCCCTGCATTTCTGCTTTTTGACCTCCCGAAAATCCGGATTTTTTTCATTATGCGACCGCAAAAAATTTGAGGTCGTATAATGGTATGGCGCTGTCGTCGTCGTCTGTAGACACTTTTGTTTTTTGTCAATAACTTAAGTTAAAGTTGGCCAATCCTTATGAAATTTAAACACAGTGTCCCTTGGCACAAAAGGAAGGCTGGGAATAGTTTTGGTTATTTTGGCCCCTCCCATTTTTAAAAAAAGGGGCCAAAAAGGGCAAATTGGGTGTTTTCACATATTTGGCTGTAGAATATATATTATTTATTGGATTTTGATGGGGTTTCTTTCAGTGTGTTCCTTATTAAATTTCCTATCAGTAGTTTGACACAGATTTTACATGGCATGTACCGTTCACGAGATAAATGGGGCCCAAAAGGGGCGATTTTCAAAAATTTCATTTTATTTATTTTTGGTCCGATTTTGATGCAGTTTTTTGCAATGGATTCCATTTGAAAATAAATATAGATCTGCAACATCAGATTTTTGACAACATGTGTCTTTTCCAAGCTATGAGGGCCGAATGGGGATAAAATTGCAAATTAGCAGATTACCTAAATTTTCATTTTTCATCGGATTTCGATGGGATTTCTTTCTTTAGATTTCTCTTGATATAAGCTTTCAGAGGTATGTCAATGGATTTGGTGTAGCTCTTACTGTTTCCAAGCTACAAGGGGTCAAAAGGGCTGAAATTGAAATTTTCAGAATATGTAAAATCTATTATTGTTGTATTGGATTTTAATGGGATTCCTCTTATCATATGGTTAAAGTAGTAGTATATTGACCAATTTGACATACCTTTTAACCATTTCCACTATATATAAGGAATTATAAGAGCTAATTTTTATTTTCCTTAGTTTGTATGCAGCTAATTACTTGGTCAAGTTCTTTATTGTGTCCATTTAATTACTGTAGCAAGCTCTTTACTGTGTCCTCAATCATTTTGAAATACACTTGTTAAAATTTCAGTGTTCGACATCCTGCGGTCGTATCATGCTGCGCTCTGCGTAGCCCTTTATTTCCATTAGGAATCGGTTTCCGGTTACAAAAATCACCTGAGCGTTTGGCGGGAAGGTGAAAAATGTGGTTCAAAGAGCCTTTTATTGACACAGATCAGTGTAAAAATGGCTACTGATGAATGAAAACAACAAGTATTTTCTTGCAAAATTTCTCGCTCCAGGAATGTTTTAAAGAGGTTGAACATGTGAAAAAAAAATAAAAAGCTTCTGCCCTGCCACATTCTTTTTTGAAAAAAAAGTGCCTGAGAATCTAATAATTATTTTTACATGGCCTAAGCTGCATGCAATTTTTAGCTCACCTGGCTAATGCCAGGGTGAGCTTTTGCCATCACTTTGGGTCCGTCGTCCGTCCGTCCGTCCGGCGTAAACTTTTCATTCAAAGATCTTCTCCTCTGAAACTACTGGGCCAAATGGAACCAAACTTGGCCACAATAGTCCTTTGGTGGTCCCTTACAAAAAAGGTGTTTTTCAAGTCTGTGCGATTTCCAAGATGGCCACCAGTGGGAAACATAGTTTTAACATTGGACCCTATGGGAAAACACATTCAAAGATCTTCTTCTCTGAAACTACTAAGCCAATTGGCACCAAACTTGGCCACAATAGTCCTTAGATGAACCCTTACACAAAAGGTGTTTTTCAGGTCTATACGATATCCAAGATGGCTGCCAGCGGGAAACATAGTTTTAACATTGGACCCTATGGGAAAACACATTCAAAGATCTTCTTCTCTGAAACTACTGAGCCAATTGGCACCAAACTTGGCCACAATTTTCCTTTGATGGTCCCTTACAAAAAATGTGTTTTTCCAGTCTGTGCGATATCCAAGATGGCTGCCAGCGGGAAACAAAGTTTTAACATTGGACCTATGGGAAAACACAATCAATGATCTTCTTCTCTGAAACTACTGAGCCAATTGGCACCAAATTTGGCCACAATAGTCTTTATGTGGACCCCTGAAAAGAATTTTTTTTTTTTTAGTTCCCACTTTATCCAAGATGGCTGCCAGCAGGGAACATAGTTTAACATTGGACCCCATGAGGAACACTTACAGCGGTCTTCTCATCTTAAACTAATTGGGCATATTGGAACTAAAGTTTAATTATATACATGTATATTGGCTCTTTAAGTTAATCAAGGACCAGGTGAGCGATACAGGCTCTTGAGAGCCTCTTGTTTTGAAGACATTTAGAAATTTCAAATTTGACCAATTTAGCAACATTGTTCCTTTAGGTTCCAGTAATTATTTCAGGTAGTTAATTATACCCCACGCAATGAAGTTGCGGAGGGTATATAGTTTTTAACTGGTCTGTCAGTCCATCCGTCCGTTCGTCTGTCATCAAGTGGGTACACTATTTGTCCGGATAACTCCTCCTACAGTTTTTAAGATAGGAAGTTTTTATTTTGCAGGTTGATTGTGCACATATCAAAGATGTGCATGCTACTTGGATTTTGATTTTGGATAATTTTTCAGAAAAATACACATTGTTGAACTTTGTCATTTTTGTGCATTATATTGCATATAGGGTACATCATTTTCCGGATAACTCCTCCTACAGTTTTGAAGATAGGAAGCTTTTATTTTGCAGGATGATTGTGCACATATCAAAGATATGCATACTACTTGGATTTTGATTTTGGATAATTTTTCAGAAAAATACACATTGTTGAACTTTGTCATTTTTGCGCATTATATTGCATATAGGGTACATCATTTGTCCGGATAACTCCTCCTACAGTTTTTAAGATAGGAAATTTTTATTTTGGCTGTTGATTGTACACATATTAAAGATATGCATGCTACTTGGATTTTGATTTTGGATAATTTTTCAGAAAAATACACATTGTTGAACTTTGTCATTTTTGCGCATTATATTGCATATAGGGTACATCATTTGTCTGGATAACTCCTCCTACAGTTTTGAAGATAGGAAGCTTTTATTTTGCAGGATGATTGTGCACATATCAAAGATATGCATGCTACTTGGATTTTGATTTTGGATAATTTTTCAGAAAAATACACATTGTAGAACTTTGTCATTTTTGCCCATTATATTGCATATAGGGTACATCATTTGTCCGCATAACTCCTCCTACAGTTTTTAAGATAGGAAGTTTCTTTTTTGCAGGTTGATTGTGCACATATCAAAGATGTGCATGCTACTTGGATTTTGATTTTGGATAATTATTTAGAAAAATACACATTGTTGAACTTTGTCATTTTTGCCCATTATATTGCATATAGGGTACATCATTTGTCCGGATAACTCCTCCTACAGTTTATAAGGTAGGAAACTTTTATTTTGCAGATTGATTGTGTATATATCAAAGATGTGCATACTACTTAGATTTTACTTTTTGCTGATTTTTCACAAAAATATGCATTGTTGAAATCAGTCATTTTTTGGCGAGATAATGCATATAGGGTACATCATTTGTCCAGATAACTCCTCATACAGTTTTTAAGGTAGGAAGTTTTTATTTTGCAGATTGATTGTGCATGTATTGAAGATGTGCATACTACTTGAATTTGATTTTTGCTGATTTTTCATAAAAAAATGCATTTGTTGAACTTGGTCATTTTTAGGCGAGATAATGCTTATAGGGTACACCATTTGCCTGGATAAATCCTCCTGCAGTTTTGAAGATATTTTACAGAATGATTGTGCATTTGTAAGAGATGTGCAAAGTACTGGATTTTTATATTATTTTTCAGATAATGCAGGATTATTCGTTATGTTGGGGCGTGGGGTACATGTATGTGAGCTTGCTCACTAAGGTTCTTTAATTGGAAACTGTTGAGTTGTTTCTGAACTCTCATTTTTTTCAGTATCTTTTCTACTCATTAAGATAACCATAATATATATATTCAGGTATACGATCAGTTTTATATGATGAACATGAGATCATTGGGGAAATTGTAGGAAATGATACAAAAAATAGACATATAGGATGGTTTTGGAAAATGTATGGAAGTTTTTGCTTTAACCAGAAACCAAATTGTATTCAGACAAATTGTTCATGTTGGTACAGGCAAAACAAATTTTGATGTTATATTTTCATTGTCTTTTCAGATGGAGAGAAGTTTCCAAAGATTTACTTGTTTCTATAGTAACCGACACAGTGGTAGAAAATTAAACTGGTTGTATCAGATGTCCAAGGGAGAACTTGTCACAAATTGTTTTAAAAACAGATATACATTACAGGTGGGTCCTTGTTAATAAGGCATTTATGTCTAATTTATGGAAACATGTATATAGAATCAAAACATATTGCCAATTCACTGCATCAGTACATGTATCAAAATCTCAAGAACAAAATACTGTGAAACCAACTTACTTTCATGAATACTCCATTTCGCATTTGCCACTCTTGGTTAACTGGGTGGAAACTTTTTTTTTCAGGATTTTTTAAGGCAGGTTCTCTGCCTTCTAGCTGTTAGGCAAAGCCATCTTGAAAAACTCTGTTTCAACCAGACTCTTACATTAAGGAGACTACTTTGTATGAAAAGAATCCGAATGATCCAGACTATCGTTAAAAACGCGTACGGCTTACCAGTTATTCATACGAAGGCACAAAAAATAATCCATTCATGTGGCGATACAGTGTCCATTTCATGATCAACTACATCGTTTTATGTGTTTATTGTATTTATTTAATATCTTTTAAAAGATACAATGTTTTTTTAATTTCAGAGGACTTAAATTGATATTCGAAATTCACGATTCGGTTCATTCATAAAAATTTTCTGCGGCGTGCTATGATTTTACAAGTTTTTATGAATGGATACATAGTAACTTCTACTTTCGCTGTTGTAACTCGTAAAAATGTATGTATTTCTCAATATATATGACTTTGAAACTTTTAATGGTTACACTGACGTACTCTACGTAAAAAAGGATCAATCAAACTGTAGCTTCATCTTCTTCTTTTTTTTTTGTCTCGACAGGTGGCGCGTTGTTTTGTTTTATTAATGGCCAACTTAATTCCGCCTGCATGACATACGCCATAGTAAATAAGGGTCAAATAAGTTTCAAAATAATCCGAAATTACAACAAATGTTCTTTATGGAATACTTCACATACATTAAAATTTTTAGAATAATTCAACTATGTCAACAATGAAGCACGGAAGGTTTAAACTTGATCTCCACCAGCGTTCCTAATCACAAGCGTAATCAAGTACAACACTTGTACTGGATCACATGGAACGTCATGAAGGTCCCAAACTGTCACTGATTTGTTACAACAGGAGGAAGTGCTCGCTTGCTGAATTTTCATTATTTGCAGTGATTCCTTCTTTTGTAGTAATTCATTTTTCACGTTGTGTTGAAACAGAGATGAAATCTGTTGATATACTCATAATACTGCGCCAAGAACAGGTTCACGAAGGCAAGACGTTGTCATCCATCATATCGACTTATCGTAATCAGGTATAAGAAAACACTCCATGCTAGATCACGAAAGTCAAATGTAAAAAAAACGTCAGTTGAAAACGTCCCATGATCCAGTTCTAGATCCAACAGATGTAGATAAAAAATACAAATATTCAATTCTCTACCAGAGACCCATCATAGGAAGAAGTCTGCAACCCATTCAATATGTTTGGAAGGTGTTGTGCCCAGATAAGGCCACAATGACTTGCTTTGGCCTAGAAAAAAAACGTTTGATAGTAAACAAAAGTTTTTTTCTTGGCTGGGAGCAAGTCCCACTCCCTGTGATAAGGCCGTTATCAGTAAAATCCTCTACAGGTGGTTCCTTCAGATCTCGTTCTAGTGAATATTAATGTAATCATGAAAACAAGTAATTGTTTTAATCACAATAATAGTCATCAAAGTGATAACATGACAAAATTAACAAAATATCAACATTTATCAAGCCACCGAGTGTAAAACTTGTTTGAAATACTTACATGTACCAACACAGAGGAACAAGGCAATGGAATGTAAATAGAGTTTTAAATATATCGCCAACAACCCATACAAAAACTGAAAAGACAACCCAAACCGGGAAGCTAAGGAAAACTTCGAATTTTAATTCTTGAAAAAATTACATGCCAACATTTCAGCAAAACAGTAATAATAACAGGACTTCTGGGAATACCCAGGAACCTGCCTTAACAGCATTCTATGCTTTGATTTTTTATGCTAATGAATTTGAATTAGAGTTTGAAATATTTGCGTCGATTTATCATTGCGATAATATTAATTTTGTGAAAATCACAAAAATAAATCCCTCGAAAAATTAGTTGGTTAACAGTATTATTTAATTCAGAGAATGGGCAAACATTAAAATTAAAGAAACAAACATTTTTCCTGCATAGAAACAAAATAAAGTAATTCTCCAAAAAGGCAAAATACACTAATTATTTCCATTTCACAGAAAACAAAACATTTGTCCTTGGAAAACATTAGCAATGTCAATCTCTGTTATGACATTAGAAGGTATTTCAAAAGATTGACACCAGTGATTGTGTCAAGATTGCTTCTGCTGCTTTGTATCAATGTCAAATAGACCTCAAATAAAACTTTTAATAAAGGGCTATGCCGAGCGCAGCATGATACGACCGCAACATGTCGTCCACTGAAATTTGAAAAAGTGTAATTTAAAGTGAGTATGGACATAGGAAAGAGCTTGACACAATAATTAGATGGACGCAATAAGGAGATTGACCGAGTAATTAGCTGGACACAAACTAGGGAAAATAAAAATTAGCCCTTATGACTCCTTATGATTCCTCTTTGACCCTCTATAGCTCAGAAATGGTAAGAGCTACGCCCAATCCATTGGCATGATGCTGAAAGCTTATATCAAGAGGAATTAAAAGAAAAAAATCCCATCTAAATGCGATGAAAAATAAAAATTTAAGGTAATCTGTAAATTTACGATTTTGGCCCCCCTCGGCCCCTCATAGCTCGGGAACGGCAAAAGCTACGTCAAATCCGTTGAATACTACGGAAAGCTTACATCAAGTAGAATCCAAAGAAAAAAATCCCATCGACATCCGACGAAAAATAAATTTTTTAGGTTATCTGTAAATTTAAGATTTTGGCCCCCTTCAGCCCCTCATAGCTCGGAAACAGTAAGAGCTACGCCAAATCTGCT
Organism: Modiolus philippinarum; assembly: GCA_002080025.1. Lineage (NCBI taxonomy): Eukaryota > Metazoa > Mollusca > Bivalvia > Mytilida > Modiolidae > Modiolus > Modiolus philippinarum. The sequence continues at coordinate 4,453 of MJUU01031396.1, read as the reverse complement.
GACATATAACTGAAAGCTTACAAAAAGAGGAATCAAAGAATAAAATCCCATCGAAATTCGATGAAAAGTAAAAATTTTTAGGTTATCTGTAACTTTAAAATTTTGGCCCCTTTCAGCCCCTCATAGCTCCGAAACTGTAACAGCTATGCCAAATCTGTTGACATACTACTGAAAGCTTACATCAAGAGGAATCCAAAGAAAAAAATCCCATCGANTTTGAAATAAAAATCGACAGATGTATAAAAGCTGACAGAGAACAACAAATTAAAATGATCTAAATTGAAAGCCAAAATCAGCTTAGGACAGATGTTTGTATGAAGGAAAAATACACACTATGGATTCACATTGCAAATATACGAATTATAAATAAATCATGAAAATATTCACAGCTTTCTTCTGAAATTGGGTAATCATTGTTAAAAAGAAGCTTTCAATAGATAAACACATCAGCTTCATAGTGCAAGATTTATATTGGTCATTGCAAAAACAATTACTTAGAGAAAAATGGTAGATACTGTGGAAGTACTTTTATTCGTGGACACCAATTTTGTGGTTTTCCAAAATTTCACCATTTCGTGGGTACTTAAATTCGTGGTTTCGAATTCAATGCATTAGAACTGCATGAGGAAAATGCAGTTCGTTGAGAACTTAATTTCGTGGTTTTAGCGAACCACGAAATCCACGAAAATTAGAACCCCATGAACAATAGTACTTTCACAGTATTATAGATGAAATTATCTCCTCTGATGAAATGACAACAAAATGTGCTCTTGTGTCATATATTTATAGAGAACAAATTAAGTCATTGACATTACCGCAAAGATATTCATTGCTTTGTCGTACAAAGAGAAGTTATTCCCACCAAAGACTTAAAGTTTCAGTCATTTGTTTTATATACTGAAAAACTGTTAACTTTACAGTTGAAATACTAATATGATAATTTAGATATTTTGAAAAATTACAATTTTGGCCACTTTGACTCTTTATAGCTCAGAAATGGCAAGATCTATGCCAAATTCGTTTGGCATACCAAAAGCTTACAACAAAAGGAATCCAGAGAAAAAATCCCATTGAAATCCAATAAGAAATAAAAACTGTATTTGATCCCTTACAGCATAGAAACAACACCAAATCCTCCCTTTACATTCTACTGAAAGCTTACAACAGGAATCCAAACAAAATGCATCCAATCAAAATCTGATGAAAAATAAGGAATTTTCACATTTTGAAAAACTGTAATTTTGGACCTTTTGACCCCCTTATAGCTCAGAAAAGGTAAGAGCTAGGGTAATTAATGGACAAATTATCCAAAGCTTACAACAAGAGGATTTTAAAGAAATCCGATGAAATGTAAAATTTCTAGGTTATCTGTTTATTTGCAATTATTGGCTCATTTGGTTCCTCACATCTTGAAAGATTCTTCAAGCAAATATGTGAATACACATAATTTACCCCCTTTTTCTGAAACAATGGGGGGTGGGGGGGTGGGGGGGATTGGGCAGGTGACTGAATTTAAAACCCTAGTTTGCGTGTGTGGGAACATGAAACGCCAGCATACAACCACTGTATGTTTAATTAAAAAATCTAAATTTGCTTCTGTTGGTGATGACCCTCTTTTCAAAATACCTTTTTGGGGGATGATGTATGTTAAATATACAATAATGGTAGTTTTGAAGGATAAGACAGAAAATATCACCGTATCGCAGCGAGTCTGATAGGATAAGCTGTGATACTAGATATATAATCTGCCAAGACCTTCAAGACTACATACCAATATTGTTTTTATCGGCAACGTCATAAGAGCCATGACGTCATATTCTTGATAAAATGGACTAGTCATTACAGCTTACTTGTGTATATACAATGTAAGTATTACAAATTGATGATTAAAGATTTTATGATTTCTACATTATCATGAGTAAAACAAAGTTGATTTTACAATGTATTACAAATATTTATTACAATTGTAGGATGTACTAGTACAAGTATTACAGATTCTGCTCAAGTCTAAACTGTTGATAGCAGAAGATGATGAAAATAATCTCCGACCTTCTTCACAACTGTCTCTATTTTTTGGATACAAAAAGTAAGTTGTACAACCATGTGGAAAAATTCCACAGAGGCAATTGCCCTGTAGGCCGTTTCAAAGACTCTTATCTGGGTTTACCATTTGGTCCCTATACTGATTTTGCTTTCAGAACTATACATGCATTTCTGGGTTTTCAATCTGGATCAGAAGTTGAAAAGAAAAATATTTTTCTACCTCTGATTGACTGGAGAGCTCAAATAACAACATTTTATAGAAAAGGCTATATCAAGAAAAATCCAAAAAGAAGCTATTAAATAGTTCTTATTTTGCAAGCTAAATCCAAATAGAGGCTATTAAATAGTTCTTATATTTTGGAAAGCCCCCTCTTTCTTTTCAAACTTGAAAGCGTTTGTTTAACACTACAAAGTAAATAATCAATATTCTCTATTTTACTCAGTATTGAATTATTATTAATCATGATAGATTTCATTTGATTTGACTTGTCAATGTAAAGTAAACCAGGTTTGG
>MJUU01031395.1:22932-39334 GCA_002080025.1 Modiolus philippinarum | reverse complement strand
TTAAAAGTAAACAACTGAAGTACATATAAGTTACAAAAAAAGGGCTACACCGAGCGCAGCATGATACGACTGCAGCATGTCGTCCACTGAAATTTGAATAAAGGACTACGCGGAGCACAGCATGATACGACCACAGCATGTCGATCACTGAAATTTGAAGAAGTGTAAACTAAAATTAATGTGGACACAGTAATTTGCTGGACACCATTAGGACCTTGTCACATAAATTAACTGGACACAAACTAGTGAAAATAAAAATTAGCTCTTTTAATCCCTTATTACTTGGATATTGTAAGAGCTAAGAAATTCTGTTGACTACCATCAAGAGAAATCCAAAGAAAAATAATGATTTCACATATTTTGAAGTATTGCAATTTGGCCCCTTTGACCAATTATAGCTTGGAAACCAAAGAGCAATGCAAAATATACTGCCATATCACTGAAAGCTTAAAATGAGAACAATCCAAAGATAAAAATCCCATCAAAAACTTATGAAAAATAAACACTTCACATAATTCTAATAATAGCAATTTTGACCCCTTATAGCTCAGAAACGGTAAGAGCTACATGTACATCAAATCTGTTGACATACTGCTGAAAGCTTACATTGAGAGGAATCCAAAGAAAAAAATCCCATCAAAATCTGATGTACAAATGTAAAATAAAGATTTTACATATTTCTAAAAATTGCAATTTTGGCCCTTTTGATCCCTAATAGCTTGGAAACGGTAAGAGCTATGCCAAATCTGTCATCATACTACTTAAAGCCTACAACGAGAGGAATCTAAAGAAAAAATCCCATTGAAATTGGATGAAAAATAAAAATTTTAGGTAATCCGCATGTTTGCAATTTTTGCCCCGTTGGAACCCTCATAGATTGGTTATCAAAAATCTAATGGTGCAGTGCTTTGTTAATTTTTCATAAGGAATCCACTGCTAAAAACTGCATCAAAATCGGACTAAGAATAAAAAAAATTAAATTTTTGAAATTGGCCCCTTTTGGGCCCCATTTATCTCGTGAACGGTACATACCACGTGAAATCCTTTAGCATATTACTGATAGGAAATTTCCTCAGGAAGACACTGAAAGAAACCCCATCAGAATCCAATAAATAATAAAGGTTGTACAGTCAAATATGTTTTGTGCCAAGGAACATTGTGTTAAAATTTCATAAGGATTGGTCAACTGAAACTTAAGTTATTGACCAAAAACAAAAGTGTCTACAGACAACGATGACAACAATGACAACGACGACGACGACAGCACCATACCATTATACAACCGCAAAAATTTTTGCAGTCGTATAAAAAGTGTAATTTAAAGCGAGTATGGACAAACGAAAGAGCTTGACACAATAATTAGAAGGACGCAATAAGGAGATTGACCCAGTAATTAGCTGGACACAAACTAGGGAAAATAAAAATTAGCCCTTATGACTCCTTATGATTCCTCTTTGATCATTTATAGCTCAGAAACGGTAAGAGCTACACCCAATCCATTGACATACTGCTGAAAGCTTATATCAAGAGGAATCCAAAGAAAAAAAAACATCAAAATGCGATGAAAAATAAAAATTTTAAGTTATCTGCAAATTTGCAGTTTTGGCCCCTGTGAACCCTTATAGCACGGAAACTGTAAGAGGAATCCAAAGAAAAAAATCCCATCGAAATTCAATGAAAAAAAAAATTTCAGGCAATGTTGTGGCCCCTTTGAACCCTTATAGCTCGGAAACAGTAAGAGCTACGCAAATTCCGTTGACATACTACTGAAAGCTTACATCAAGAGGAATCCAAAGAAAAAAGTCCCAGCGAAATCCGATGACAAGAGGAAAGCTGTCAATGTGACAGCAAACCGGGTTTTCTTTATCTTACACATGGGTTGACCCTGAATATCTGAAATGTATTTATAATTTTCATTAATTTTCAATGTTAAACCTTCCACCAAAGTAGCCTATTTCTGAAAGTTCGGCAACTTGGATTTTAATCAAAAAGGAAAATAAAAGTACTGTGCACACCTCTGATACATGTACAAATGATCTGCATTATTAAAAACTTCCTGTCTCAAATACTGTAGGAGATTTGCTCCGGACAAAGGGGGTACCCTATTGTTGAAAACTTGACGCAAAAATGACAAAGTTCAACAACTGATATTTTTGACATAAATTATCAAAAATAAAAATCAAAGTACCATGCACACCTTTGATATATGTACAATTGATCTGCGAAATAAAAACTTCCTGTCTCAAATACCGTAGGAGATTTGCTCCGGACAAAGGGGGTACCCTATTGTTGAAAATTTGACGTAAAAAGGACTAAGTTCAACAAATGATATTTTGACATAAATTATCAAAAATCATAATCAAAGTACCATGCACACCTTTGATATATGTACAATTGATCTGCAAAATAAAAACTTCCAGTCTCAAATACTGTAGGAGATTTGCTCCGGACAAAGGGGGTACCCATTTGGCAGCCGCCCGCCCCCCCCACCGCCCGCCCGCCATTTTCACCATTTTAATAACTGGATTTTTCCGATGGAAAACCCGGTTAAAAAATAAAAATTTTAGGTTATCTGTAAATTTATGATTTAGCCCCCTTCGGCCCCTCATAGCTCGGAAATGGTAAGAGCTACGCCAAATCTGTTGACATTCTAATGAAAGCTTACATCAAGAGGAATCCAAAGAAAAAAAATCCCATTGAAATCTGATGAAAAATAAAAATTTTAGGTTATCTGTAAATTTATGATTTTGGACCCCTTTGGCCCCTCATAGCTGGGTAAGGAAACAAGTTACCAAAAATCTAACAGTAGAGCGCTATGTTAATTTTTCATAAGGAATCCTTTGGAAAAAATTGCATCAAATTTCAAAATCGGACTAAAAATTAAAAAAATTAATTTTTGAAATTTGCCCCTTTTGGGCCCCATTTATCTCGTGAACGGTACATGCCACGTGAAATCTGTTGGCACACTCCAGATTGGAAATTTTCTAAGGAGTTTACTGAAAGAAACCCCATCAAAATCCAATAAATAATAAAGATTCTACAGTCAAATATGTGAAAACACCTAATTTAACCCCTTTTTCTTAAACGGGTGGGGCCACAAACCCGCAATTAAAACCCGGGATTGCCATTATGCCAAGAAACCACACACTGAAATTTGAAGATGATCCGTCCACTAGAAACAAAGTTATGCTGGCCACAGACCCCGACGCCAACAACTGCGCCGTACCATAATACAACCGCAAAATTTTTGCTGTCGTATAAAAAGGTATCCTGAAATATGTGAGAGTCTGCGAGACAGTTCATAAAAATGACTAAATATTTATGCAGTTATTATCATATGTACATATACATGTATATGGAGAAATACTTTCAACTGTTTTAAACCCAAATAAAATAAACACACAGTATGATTGATTGGGGTTTAAGGTCTCTTTTTGAACATCCTCCAAGGATCCAGTGGTTGAAGAATCCAAATCACCAAGAGGGGATATCAAATTTGTATTATAGAGTAACATAAAATAAGTACATTTATATTGCACATTTACTGAATATATAGTGCATTATACATGAAACATGGAAAAAACTTCTGTAGTATACCATACTGTCTATGGTTGTGGTTGGTGTATGGCAACTACCCATGTACAAAGGACTTATAATGAGAAGGATATGCAACTCGTACACAATCCATTTTGCATTTAAAAATCTGTGGTAGGATGTTTCATATGCATTCACTTTACACCTAACTACTGAAAAGTTGTACATGAATTTTAATAAAAGGATGTTTTCCTGAAAGCTGAAACATTATTACGTTGTTATAGTAAATTTTGTTTCATTATAGCAAGTTCTTTCTCCAATACACATGATTGAAGTTTATAATAAAAACATTGTCATTGTCTTTTTTTGTCACTTCCAGCTTATACATCCATAAAAATGTGCCACAATTTGCACCTAAAAGCTTAAAAAGTATATTTTTGTAAAGCAAGATATTTACTGCACTGCCAGAACAATTTTTGTGACCATCATTATTATATTTATGTTGTTTTGATGCTTTAAAGATACATGCAGTGTCCCAAAATTGATAAAATCTCGCACCTTGCAATATATTTCCAATTTATCACGCGATGCTTATCCTGCTCTGTATGTCCATGCCATATAGTATAAACTTAATTAGATAAAATGTACTTTGCAAAATCGAGGTACAAGATGTTGACACTTTAAAATTCATAGAAACAATTAATTTATTAATAACTTTGGTCAAATTCATGTGAGTCTTTATTTGTGATTTATTTTTTAAGTCAGTTATTGAAGTACATTTGTACCAAAAAATTCCAGCAGGAGTAACCTATTTTTTTTTCAGTTTTCTGTATTTAGACAAACATCAGACAATGGGCACACTTGATTGCACATGCATGATTTCATGTTTATATAAAACCACTACCAAACTGATTTTGCTAACTGATGGGTGTCTTGGTACTGACAAATTTGTCTCATAAAAATGAAAGCGGGACAACTTGCCCCTGTCCAAGTCAACCCTCATTTCTACCAACTCATCCCTTGAAAAATTCAGACTGAATACCAACTCAACCATCACAGAATGCATTATCCTGTCCTACTAAAGAATTCAAACTTATCCTGTCCTAAAAATATACAACTTTGGTGTTCATTTGAAAAGTTGCTACAGGTACCATAACAGGAAGAATGTGTTTAACTGCTCTAGAAGATAAAAATGTTTTAGTCATTCTTCATCAGTATTTTGTGTGCACTGACGAGTTAACATGATTAGACAATAGAGGGGTAACGATTCATCGATGAATCGATTATATCGATCCAAAGTGATGACAATTCCCGTATCAAATTGTTGGTCCAGAATCGCGATTACAGCTTTGTTTTATACAACCGGACCGATCTGATCTGTGTTTTATTGGTACCAATATGGCGGAACTCGTAGATGTAAACAAAATTGTCAATGTGAATGCTCCCACAGTTTATAAGTTGATATATTTTTAATATTTAATTACAATTATGACATATACATTCCTCAAATATTAAAACAATTGTACAATTGTTGCAATTCATAGTCTTGATATCTGCTGAATTTACAATGTATGTCAAGAAAACAAGATTTACAATACCTTGATACATATCGTGATAGTATCGTATCGCATGCAGATATCAGGATACGTATTGTATCGTGAGATTCCTCACGATACTCAGCTCTATTAGACAATGTTTAGGATGGTCTGACCTCAACAATAGTAAATTATAAATTGGACGAGTGTGTTGGAAATTGAGGGAGGGGGCTTGTAGGTTGCAAGATGACAATGGGCCAAGCTGACTTGGATTCACTAAAATGTATGCATGCAATTTTTACCTACATGTACATGTACCCAGGCTCATGATCATGATCAAGACGTCTGTGTGTAAAATTTGTAATGACAAAGCTGATGACCCAAATGTTATCAAAGGAGCTCTTTGAAATTATGACAACACAGCTGTAAAGGCAAAATTTATGCTATTGACACTTATATTTACATTTGGATGAGTAAACTAACCTTCAAATATAACACCCGTTGTAAACGCAGGGGTCTATTTCGTTTCATTTGTACAACTTGTTTCATGTAGTGTTTGCGACCTGAATATCACGATCCATAAAAACCTAACCGCTTTATTTAATTTGACTAACGACTTCTGTTTTGATGTAAAATCGGAAAAGAAGTATGTTTTCATTTTTTCACAACTGTTTATGCATGAAATGTATTTTGTAAACAGAACGAACGTTTCTGTCATTTGTTATTTATTACGATATTTTCTGGTTTTAATTATAATTCTGTTTAAATTATACTATTCATTCGACTTCTTACCTTGACTATGACTTTCTATTGCTGATATGAGAGAAATATTCTGTAAAAATGTGTGAAATAATAGTACATAGTGAAACCATTCTATTGACATCTTTTCTCGATTATGACAAGTACCTCGCGCCATGATGTTTCCACTGATTGACCTGATTTTCGTTGAGAGAAATAGTTAATAAAATACATATAACGTGTGCTAATTTAAGATTAAAAACATTAATGAGCATGTATCAACTGTTCATATTTTGTTTTATTTACATTTTTACATATTTTGAGAAAGGGTAACGGGATATACGAAAACAAAAATATTTAGCTTTTCGTGTTCGTTTTCCGTGTCTTTTTAAGAAGAGTTTTCATTGGACGGTCCATAGTAACAGAGTTCAATCCTTATTTACTCTTCCCAGAAGTAAATTGATTTAAAATGATAATGTCAGATTTTCGCAACAACAAACTAAAATATGTGATTATTTTTTTCTAAATTAAAGGATAAATGGGGACATCAATATTTGCTACTTTCCTTTTAGGGTATTTTAATCGATTTGCCAAACAGCCAATCAGAAATCGCCGTGTATGTTTTATTTTTGCAATTGTATCGCCACCTATCGGGTACTGTGTAAGTGTAAACAAATTTTACATGTGTATCGATCACACCGTTAAATGTCCATTGCGAATTTTATTTTTGCAATATAAGATTAGACATATCAATTTTACTATGTAGGAGTACACAATATTTACTACATTATGTATTTTTACTGTTGTGCACTTGCCATAAATTTCACACATATTTCACATTTTACCTATACATCCATAAATCATATTTGGTCATTTGCATTTTGCTCAGTCCTATATAGAGTAGAATACACCGCAAAACAATTAACTTGACCATCACATACACTGAAATTGACTTTACCCATAACCAATTCCAAACCGGCAAATATATTTTGACAATCTAGCACCTTAACCAGTTACAAACTGAGTACAAGTTGTCTATTTTTTATGCACCTGTCTAGTGCCTATAAATATACATGTAAAACTTTTAAGTATATATAAAGAAAGCTTCTACATACTCTAAATATATAGCAAAAAAAAAATAATGATAAATAAATACAACTCGGTACACATAAAATAGTAAGAGCTGTACTATCCGACTTAAACATTAAAACTGCCTCTTTATGCCACAAATTCTACTACACCAGCTTTACTCAATCATAATTATTGGATCGGTATACATTTAATTTTAGACTACAAGCAGCACAATATTTAAAAGTAAACCTGCTCTAAAAAAATTAAAGCTTACTGGGCATAATAAATAACGCTTCTGTTGGCTTGCTTAAACGCTTTTTATAATACACTAGCTATAGATTATTAGCATACACAGTATTTATTAATACATTTTGTTCAAGAATATATATAANTTAAAAATATATATTTATATATAATAATACTGGTATACATTTTTTTTCTTTTATTTTCCCAGACATACACTAGGTTATCACATTTAGGGATGATTTCTCCAACAAAGGCAAAATTTTTCCCCGCCTGGGCTGGAGGAATCATACTATACCAGTAATAACTTGGCTTTGGCCATAATGTATGTGTAATATGTCGGTGAAGTAGGTACTGTATTAAATTCATACTTCCTTTTCAGGAAATGGTTTATTTTTACTGTATGCCCGGGAATTGACTTGATACTGCCAGATATACTGAACATTTAGTGAAATTGTGTAAACATGTAACTGATGCACACATACATTATAATGCAATATTGATATATTAGGTGGATTATATAACTGAACTGACACAAGATTCATAAGTTCTGTTTAAACAGATCTAAACATTTTAATAAATTACAAGGACAAATGGCAATCATTGCTGATTCCCGAGTCTACAGCATTTTATTATTTTAGTTTACTTCAGTTAGCCTGTATTTATTTTCCATTTTGTTTTTTATGCATTTTTGTGTCTTTTTCAGTTTTTAGTTCACCTCTGTCTTCTTTTGTATCTACACATTGTGCCTATATGGGTAGGGCATTTAAGGTCTAATATGAAACTAATTAATATACTATTATATTATACTATATCTCTCCCTATCCCATAAAATAGTATTACAGTATTATTAGCGGTCCTGAGGGGGAGGCATGGGGCATAAAGGTGCCACCTGTCTCCACCCTCAAGAAACTAACACGCACAAATAGAACTAACAGATGTAGTATAAACATATATATAAATTGGGAAAGGTATATAGGACGTGTGTAGAATACAATATCAAAAAGGGATACCAACTTTGTTTTTCTCCACGGCAATAATATAAAGTACAGATCTACAAGTCAACCACACAATTTTACATTGAATTTAAAAATAAAATGGGAATAAACTATAACCACAAAAATCTAGTACTGGTATATATTACAAAATATCACATCCACCAACAGACAATACTAAGACAACTCACATTTTGTGCTAAACATTACATTATTACTTCTTAATAAACAATTATCGGGTAATACCCAAATTAGTTACCAGGGCGCAATTGCCTCAAATAGGTAAGTCACCCACCAATCCATATAACTAACTAACTATTTTTGCAATTTTTAAAAGTGATAAAATGTCCCACATGAAACAATTAATACCACAATCACCATTTTACCAATGTGTAAACACAAAAAAATCGTACCGCCTTGCACCAAATGTCACAACTTATATCTACAGTAGCATTTTTAAGTTACTGTAACATTTACAAGCAAATGCTATATTTCCTTATGCAGCGACCTGCACTTTCTTTCTTTAGTCTGATTTGATTTTAAGAGGCACATTAAGAATGACGATGATCCAAACTACTGTTCACAGTTTGCGCACCTCTCGCTGAAACTATTGTACATGTAGTATTGATAATCACCATAAAAGGTCATATTTCAAGTAAATTGCAGCTTGAAAACCAAGAGACTTGAACATGATAATCTAAACATGAAGTTGATGACAAAAGACCCTTTTACGATAACTGAGTTCCTCCTGTTTTCAGTGGAAAATGATAACAGTTCTCGCATAAATTGAAGTCATAGGACAATTAATCAAGACATCAGATATCGGGTACACTGAATTACCGGAATCCCCCAAATATTTTCGTTTGATGTAAATTCTGTTATATATATAAATGTATAAATAACAACAGGGAAAAATATTAGTGGTCGCCCATGGCCCCTAGATTTCCGGCTGGGCGAACGTTTTTCCTAGTCTTGCTCGCCCAGTTGGCGACTAGACAATTTTGAAACAGTTGGGTAAACGTGTGATAACGGTTATTTCTAAAGAATACTGTGCCGGGTTCTCTCGCTCTAAACATAATTATGATTGGTTAACATTGCGGTGACTCCCAACCCGTTTGGTGCATAGTTCGTAATTACTCGGTCATCTTCCTACACCTACAGTACCTTGGTAATGGACGAGAAGTTACAAATGTATTTTCATAATATGTCTCAAAACCAAAGTACAAGAAGTGTTATGAATTGACGACATTTTGATATTCCGTCAAAAAATTTAACATATATTGGGTAAAAATTTGTGAAAAAAATATTGTGTAAACACAATATTAGTAGGTCCTTGATACCACCACCAATGTATCGATTTTCCGATTGATTTTTACTTTTATTCAAAATACCAGAAAAAATGCAGACGCCGTTCCCTTAAGCTTCGGAAATTATAACATTTATTTTGTTTTGGTTCAAAATGTGGAACTTTATCAGTGGGGTTAAGGAACCCCAAAAACGTAAATCCCAAGACGATAAAAGGGAGTATTCTAAAGAATATGAAAAAACAAAAAGGACAAGGTCGTATCTAAAAGAATGGGAACAGGGGTGACCATGGCTTAGAGATGGGGAAAACGGGATGACCTGTAAAATATGTCACAAATTTTCAAAGGATCTTGAAGGCTGTAAAAGTTACAAACTAGATAGCATTATTAAACATGAAAAGTCCAAGAGTCATGAAAAATGTGTACTTGTCTCTGAGGCCCAGAAAAAGCCACTGGAATATCTTCATTATACTTCCATTAACAATAGTTATACTCACACAAAAATCACAACAAACCAATTGAAAAGAATACACATCATATTGAAACATCAGCATTTTACGTTCAAATCTGGGTCCCTAGAAATTTAAAGTTAGGGGCCCAGCTGGCCCCTGGAGGAAAAAAGTTAATTTCTAACCCTGAACAAGTCTTATTACTTGATGTCCTGATGTCCTAATTGGATATTGTTGGATAATTAGTTAAAAACGTAATTGATCAAAGATATTTATGATAGTTGTCAAAACATGTCAGTTTGTAATTGCAACAAAAACAAGAATTTTCCCCGTAGTATTTATACATTTATATAACAGAATTTATAATGTTATATATTATTTCTTATGCACACAACAATGATGTTTTTTTTTCAGAAATTCTTTGACATACAAAAATAGACATCAATCGAAAATATTTTTTCCATTAACTTACAATGTTTTTTGTCTTTCACTTAATTATTTTTTTCCAATAGGTGCTATTAGGAAAATTTATATTTATGATATTATATTGTATACATATAAGCTAGCTTTATATATATAGGACAAAAAAAGGCTGGGATGAGAATCTAGAAACTTTTTATTATGGACTTATTGTGAAAGTTTCGTTACAATGTGAAGTGTAAATATGCTTTACATTATATTTTAGTGCATTATCATTTACTATTTACAAATTCACAATTTCAATAAATACAGTCATGATAGTATTATGAAGATAAGGTCTGGAAAATCCATTTGTGATCATTGTGCTGGGGTTTTTATGGTTGGTATCATGGAGGTAACTGTCATTATACCTCCTGCAAACAAAGTTTGGGGGTATATAGGAATCACCCTGTCCGTCCGTCCCTCTCTCTATCAATCTATGTACCTTGTCGGCGCATGTTTTCTCCTAAATGGCTGCTTGGATTTTTGATGAAATGTTACACAATTTTAGAACACCATCTGAAGATGTGCATGAGGTTATATGGTTGCTCCCCAAAATTTTGATGTGGAGAAAATTCGTCTTTTAATATTTTCAGGAAAGGAGGGGAGGTTTATCATTTTGTCCATACTTGCATTGTAATGGTCTTCTGAATTGGTAATTAACTTTTGTATTATTCTGTGCCCAAATGGTGAGTAAACCTAATTTTTCAGTCTTAAATCGTTAAAAAATAGTACATTTTATCCCTTATTTTTGTTTAAAAACCCTAAAAATTCCTAAAATTAGCCCTTATTTTTTTAATATTTAGCCCTAAAAAAGGCCCTTATTTTTTGTAAAAAGTAGCTTGAAAGCCTGTAAAATATCTAATTTTGTAGGAAAATCTCTAATCATTAGATATTTTACCTCTTAAATTAGATATTTCCTGTAAAATCAGATATTGACTCAATCAAATTAGATATTGATGCTGTTAAATTTGATAATGATGCTGTTAAATTAGATATTGAAGCTGGTAAATAAAGGAATTTTACTAGTAAAAAAAATACTAAAATTAGGGATGTTTCCCTTTAGCTCTTCTCATGAAGTGAGGGGCTTATGTGATACCCCTAAAGTCCACTGATGATTACTAACATGTCCAACATCAACCATATTGGAATGTCTAATGCATTTTGGGATGACAACAACAATCCATGTTTCGGATATGCTGTCTGTGACCTACATTTCATACATGAGCAACTTGGTTAGGAAGAATGGTTAAAGTCCATTCCTGCCTACTGACAAGTCCCACAACAATGCTTGCTTCGGATGCTGTCTGTGACCAATATTTTACACATGAGCGACTTGGTTTGGTAGAATGAAAAAAGTCCATTCCCCCTTACAGACATGTTCCACATCAACCATATTGGTATGCATGATGCTTTTTGGAATGACAACGCTAATGCATGCTTGAGATGCTGTCTGTGTCCTGCATTTTATGCATGAGCGACTTGGTTAGGTAGAAAGGTTAAAGTCCATTCATGCTTACTGACATGTTCCACAACAACCATGTTGGTATGCATGAAGCATTTTGAGATGACAGCTGCATTGAATACTTTGGATGCAGTCTGTGAACTGCATTTTATGCATGAATGAATCTGTTGAAAAGAAGGATGATAGTCCATTCCTGTTAACTGACATGTTTCACATGTGACAATGCTGCACAATGAGGTGAGCTTAGCAGGCTGTGGCTGCTATCTACCTATGTTTATAAGAGATGTTGCTGTTAAATTAGAGATTTCACCTGTAAAATTGAGATTTTGTTTTTTCTAGTATTAGCAGGGGGTATACCAGCTGGCTGCCATTCAGTGACAGCTCTAGTTTTCCATTAGTTGTATGAAATTGTTAATTTATGTATCGTCATGATATAATTCTGCTATCCATAAAAGCCCTTTATTTTATGATTTGGTGAATTTATCATTTTGGTTTGTTTTTAAAAGATATGAAAAAGTATGTTTTCTGTTTTTGTTTGTAATATAGCTTTAATAACATATTTCTATAGAATATATAGTCCATTATATATATATATATAGAGAGAAGAACTTTTTATGGAGGTATAGAGTTTTTAAATCTCTTGATGTGAAATTGAGAAATCATGATAAAATTGCAATTTGAAAACATTTTTCACCAAAATATGTTACAGGATTATGACATTCAAATTTTTTGCTTGAATCATCATATGTTTTGTTAAAAATGCAATTGCCGGCCCGTACAAATTATGTACCCTGAAGTTCCAAAACTGAACAAAACTTAAAGATCCTATTAACTAAAGATGTAACATCAATCCCATTTCAGTTGTTAATTTTAATGCTATCAATTATTATTATAAAGAGGATGGTGACAGATTGAAATTTCTCAGTGAAATAAAAGTGATAATTAACTGTGAAATTATTTTCGATAATTTCACTCTAGGAAGTGACGTCAGAATAGACGTTGTCACATTGTTGTTAAGTAAACGTCTTAGAGGATTAACATGGAAAACGTAGTTCCTGAAAAGAATCGTAAATTAAACCATTAAATATGCGAGAACTGATCTACTATAAACAATAACTAATCCCAGATTCTCATTATCGAAAATATTCAACTCATGATCAAAAAACACTGTAATTCACTGATGCGCTGCATGCATTCCTGAATGACTGCGTTGTTCAATCATTCGTGGAATATTTTGCGATAATCTGAATCTTGGATATAGTATAAATATTGATATGTAATAATTCTATCGGAGAATTATAGATATTGACACTAATTGACATATCATTTGATATTTATAATGTTATTGATCTTGAAGGTGCTATTTATTAGGTTCATTATTTCAAATTTAGAAATTGCAAAATATATATTGAGCAATGAATATATACTCTGCATTGGAACAATTCTGAGTTAGTAAGTATGAATGTCTTGGTTAATTTGTTCCTGTTTAACATAATACAGTAAGATGTGTACAGTTTCAGAAGGTTTTGGTTTTATAAAGAGGTTTGACAACAGATTTGACAGAGATTTATGCTGAAAGAAATAGCAAATTGTATAAAATGGACTTTCTAAAGCAATGGCTTTATAGGTGAACTAGGTTTACTGTAAATCTCTTTCAGTATTAAATACTATGGAAGTGAAAAGTTTTCTGATCTTGTATTTGAGATAATTTTTCCATAGCAAAATGATGGTAAAACAATATGTATACAGGTATAGAAAGAAGTATTCAGTTTACTTCACATACAGGGCATGGTAATGTTTCCTTTAAATTTTCAGTGAAATACATTTTTATTTCATACAAGACTTTTTCTACCAGAAATATACCAGTATTTCACTGAAAATAATTTCAGGAACTTATTTTACAGAAAATAAGTTGCATTTATTGAGACCTATACTCTCGATTCTGACATTTACAAATATTTTGCTCAAGGAACTCTTCCACTTGAAATAAAATTCATTAAAAATTTTTCAGGAATTCAGAAATTCATATTTAACAAATTTTATTGGAGATAAAGTCTGAGTCTATTTCACAGTAGAATTGTTCAAGGAACTTTTCTGACAGAAAAAAGAGCTAGCTAAACAAAATTACTTGTATAATGCATTTTATAATTAAAAAAATAATTGAAATTGATATTTTGTAGACACCAGCCTTGTCGGTTGTGGATGGGAGATTCTAAACACACAAGGAAGACAACTCTTAATCTGATCACTCTTCATGTGGAAAGACTATCTATACCAGACTTGGGTTGCCTTTTTCTTTTGCGTCGTTAGACCAATGTGGAAATGGTTGTTGAGAAAATGGACAGGAAAGTGTGAATTACTGAGAATAACATATGTGACCCCAAAAGGTGCTAAAAGGACTAGATATATAGGTGAGTACTATTTATGGCAGTGGTCTGAGTCATCTACTCACTAGAATATGGGTTATTTGTAATTTTAATCAACAGAAAACCAATCAAAAGATGCATTGAAGTTATAAGACAGGGATAATTTTTGAAGATTGTGGCAGGGATACTCATATATCATAGGTTGACACTAACTTAAGCAATTTGGTAGTCAAAAGGACTAGAATACGCTTGAATTCAATAGTCCTGCAGCAAATTTACTGGCCAGAAATAAAGACCCTTTAGTGAAAATTTCTAAATTAGCTAGCCAAAAGGACTACCAATTTACAAAATTTAGTAGTCCTTCCTAAAATTGACTAGCCTAGGGCTGGAGGACTATAGTGTAAGTGTCGAACCCTGTATTATATTACTGGATGATGCTTTATTGGAAATACAGTTGAACTTTTCAAGGTTGTCATTTGATATATTTATACGTACGTACATTTTTGCATTTGCCTGGAAATATCACTCCCATGGAAATGATAATGCAATGTAATTTGCCAGTTTTGATGAATTTTAGATTTAGTGGTTAATTGAATTGTTTTACATATATTATGTGATGGAAACCCAACATTAATCAGCCTAAGGTTCCTTTTCTGGCTGTCAGTTCGTTACAACATAGTTCATGAGTTCATTATTATTTCACCCCATCTTTAGACATGAAGTGTTCTAGTCACATTGTTTCAGAACAAATTTATACATATTGTCACTTTCTGTTTTGTATTATCAAAAGAATTCAGAAAAACAAATAACAGATAACATCAGTCTATTTCAGTCTCATTAGTTTTGTCTTCTACTTAGCATATTTTGTAAATGTTCATCCTGTTCATTGGTTCATGCAATTCTGACTAATTGTTTCCATGCAGATGATGATATGAAATGATACATGTAGCTATATATGGGTGTGATCCCTATTTACAGGATTTTATTGTTGACACTCTAGATTTTGCTAATTAAGCTTCTGAGAACTTACAATACTGATTAATTATACCCCACAAATGAAGTTCAGGGGGGTATATAGGAATCACTTTGTCCGTCTGTCTGTCCGTCTGTCTGTCTGTGACAATTTTTAGTAACAGTTTTCTCAGTAACTATTAATCACTGCCACTTGAAATTTTATATGCAAGTTTGAAATGATGTCCCATACTGCAAGTAGCGATTTCAGGTTAGCCGAGCATCTACTTCCTGTTTACCGACTTACTCAATTTTTTGAACATCTAACCTCAATAGTAGAAATTTTCCGTAACAGTTTTCTCGGGAACTACTAATCACTGCCACTTTAAATTTTGTATGCAAGTTTAAAATGATGTCCCATACAGCAAATAGCAAATTCAGGTTCAAATCACTACCACTTGAAATTTTGTATTGAAGTTTCGATAGATGTTCCATACTGCAAGTACCCATTTCAGGTTTGTCGGACATCTACTTCCTGTTTACAGACTTACTTAAGTTTTGACATCTCTCGTCAATTGTAGAAAGTTTCCATTACAGTTTTCTCAGTTATTAATTATCACCGCCTCTTGAAATTTTATGCAAGTTTAAAACAATGTCCCATACTCCAAGAAGCAAATTCAGGTTTACCAGACATCTACTTCCTGTTTCCGACTCACTTAATTTTTAGGTATTTCTCATTAATTGTAGAAACTTTTTTTAACATTTTACAAAATCTTTTAGATTTTATTGCCATTGTGCACTGTTAACTTTTTATACAACTGCAAAAATTTTGTGGTCGTATTATGGAATGGCGCTGGCGTCGGCATCGGCGTCGGCGTCTGTGGACAGCATAACTTTGGTTCTAGTGAATGGATTGTTACCAAATTTTAGCATGATGTTTGTTGGCACAAGCTTAAGCCCGGGTTTTAATTTTGCGTTCCCTGCCCAACACGTTTTTGAAAAAGAGGCAAAAAATGGGCCAAAAAGGGGTTAAATTAGGTATTTTCATGTCTGTGGATAGTATATAACTTTGGTTCTAGTGGACGGATTGTTTTCAAATCTTAGTATGATGTTTCTTAGAACATTCTTGAGAAACTTTTTTTTCTTTAGTTTTTGGCCCCACCCATTTCAGAATTAGGGGCCAAAAAAGGGTTAAATTGGGTGTTTTCACATATTTGACTGTAGAATCTTTATTATTTATTGGATTTTGATGGGGTTTGTTTCAGTGTGCTCCTGAGGAAATTTCCAATCTG
>MJUU01031395.1:0-22475 GCA_002080025.1 Modiolus philippinarum | reverse complement strand
CATGTACCGCTCACGAGATAAATGGGGCCCAACAGGGGCTAATCTAAAAAAAAAATTTTTTTTTATTTTAAGTCCGATTTTGATGCAGTTTTTTTCAATGGATTCCTTGTGAAAAATTAATATGGCACTCAGCTATTACTAGATTTTTGGTAACTTGTTTCCTTTCCCAGCTATGAGGGCCGAAGGGGCCAAAATTGCGAATTTGCAGATAATGTGGAATTTCTATTTTTCATCGGATTTCAATGGGATTTTTCACTTTGGATTCCCCTTGATCTAAGCTTTCAGAGGTATATCAACGGATTTGGCGTAGCTCTTACCGTTTCTGAGCTACAAGGGGTCAAAGGGGCCAAAATTGCAATTTCTCTTAATATGTCAAATCTTTATTTTTCATCAGATTTCGATGGGATTTTTTTCTTTGGATTCCTCTTAATCTAAGCTTTCAGTAGTATATCAATGGATTTGGCGTAGCTCTTACCGTTTCTGAGCTACTAGGGGTCAAAGGGGCCAAAATTGCAATTTTTCTAGATATGTCAAATCTTTATTTTTCATTGGATTTCCATGGGATTTTTTTCTTTGGATTCCTCTTGATCTAAGCTTTCAGAAATATGTCAACGGATTTTGCGCGGCATATACCGTTTCCGAGCTACAAGGGGTCAAAGGGGCAAAAATTGCAATCTTTCTAAATATGTCAAATCTTTATCTTTCATTGGATTTTAATGGGATTTTTTTCTTTGGATTCCTCTTGATCTAAGCTTTCAGTAGTATGCCAAAGGATTTGGCATAGCTTATACCTTTTCCGAGCTACAAAGGGTCAAGGGGCCAAAATTGCAATTTTTCTAAATATGTCAAATCTTTATTTTTCATCAGATTTAGATGGGATTTTTTTTTTTTATTTCTATGGATGTAAAGTGTTAGTTGATAGTAACATATTTTGCATAGCTCTTACAGTTTTTTTTTTATCAATAAGTGATCAAAAGGGTTGATTTTTTCCGTAGTTTGTTTCCAGCTAATAAGTGTGTCAAGCTTCTTTTTGTGTCCATCTAATTATTGTGTCAAGCTCTTTACTGTGTCCACATTCACTTTGAACTACTTTTGTTGAAATTTCAGTGATCGACATGCTGCGGTTGTATCATGCTGTGCTCGGCGTAGCCCTTTATTTCAAATTATTTTAAAGACATTCTACTGGGGGAGTGGGGTGTCATTTTTTGGCCCACCGGTGCCACAGTACCTCTAGTTTCTGGTACAAACTTATATGCAATGTATAACTTATGTATAATGTATAAAATATATAACATAACATTCATTACTGTTTATTGTATACAATTTTCAGAGAGATCTTTGAAGAGGTCCAACATTGCTTTACTCAAACAGCTAAGTAAAGATGAAATCATTGATGTCATCCCTGTATCAGAAGAAGTAATGAAAATCAAGAATATTGTTCCTGAAGTTCATCCACAGTAAGTTTACTGATCACAACTGCAACAAAAAGTCCATGAATAAAAACAGGGTGAAAATTTACACTATCCTGACTGCCAACAAGTAACTACTGTAAACATAGTAATCTTCGGGTCTACTCATTTTCACTATTTTCGCGGTTGACTAAAGTAAAATCAAAGTACAGAGTACTGTTATTCGGTTTTCCCTGTTTAGTTGAAAAAAGAATGTTATACTCTTTCTTCAGCTAAATAAAAGGTATCTCAAAGAAAATACACAAAATTCAAAGAAAATACAAACAGAGAGAGAGGGTTTGGTATAATTTCTGATGACAAACAGTGCATATATATTACATTTTGAACTGAATTATTTTGATTTGTCATCACGCCTGGGAGTCTATAAAATTTTCCATCAAAATCCGTACAATATATTCAAATGACGTTCTTGATAACCCCCCCCCCCCCCCCCCGGTCTGGTCAACTGGCAATTTCTCAAACCCACTATGCTTACAAAATGACAAGTGAAACAACGTCAGTTCATACGCATGAAACACAAATTTAAACCATTTTCAATATTTCTAATACACTTTTGTTTCAAATCGAAAGTATCACGGAAAACAAGGCCAGGAAGATCTGAAATACGAGTTGTTTTTTTTTTGTTTTTGTTTTTATTAGATCAACAAATACCCCCTTTATATATGCATAAGAAACACCCAATTAGTAAACAGTAGTCATACGATTTTCAAGCATTTTGAAACTGCATTTGTTATATGTCGTGAAAATCTTTCCACTCATGTAAACGGTCACAGTTTCTTTAATAAAGTGAAGTGGACCTAATTAGTTCGGTTAGAATATTTATTTTTACTTGCACCAAGGTTAAATTATTCATTTACAAAAACACTCAAGCCCTCCTGAAAATCAAATGGACACTGTTTCACAGGACACAGTTTTTGGATTACATAAGTAGTGTAGTTCGATGTTATGAAACGAACGTTGCACAGGTGATGTTGTCATGATATGTTACATAACCAAGTTTTGTGTTATAAACGTGATTCCGTCTATTCCCGTTTTGCAAGATGCTCATATAAATACATTGTCCTCATAAATACATGTATAATGTCACATTAGGAAAGATATCGTCAAGTAAATGAACAATTTTGACGCAAAAAAATCATGTGAAGACATATTCGTACCCGGGATAATTTCAATTTCGACAGCTATATGAAGTTTTCCTGCCGGAAAACCTCATAAAAAGTAAAAGTAGTACCCTCAAATGTCTTTGTTAAGATCTCAAAATAATCATACGTTACTGAAAAACAAAAAAAAATAGATACCCGCGCATATGTACTATTCCAATATGTCCAAAATATCGGAAATAAGCAACTGCAAAAATTGATATGTTTACAGTATCTTATTCAAAAATTAAATACAAATATTGATTTTTAAGGTCAGCCATGGTTCAGGTGAGCAAANAAGTGTGAATTACTGAGAATAACATATGTGACCCCAAAAGGTGCTAAAAGGACTAGATATATAGGTGAGTACTATTTATGGCAGTGGTCTGAGTCATCTACTCACTAGAATATGGGTTATTTGTAGTTTTAATCAACAGAAAACAAATCAAAAGATGCATTGAAGTTAAAAGACAGGGATAATTTTTATACGACCGCAAAAATTTTGCGGTCGTATTATGGTATGGCGCTGGCGTCGGCGTCTGTGGTCAGCATAACTTTGGTTCTAGTGAACGGATTGTTACCAAATTTTAGCATGATGTTTGTTGGCACAAGCTTAAGCCCAGGTTTAAATTTCGCGTTCCCTGCCCAACCCGTTTTTGAAAAAGAGGCAAAAAAGGGGCCAAAAAGGGGTTAAATTAGGTATTTTCGTGTCTGTGGACAGCATAACTTTGGTTCTAGTGGACGGATTGTTTTCAAATCTTAGTATGATGTTTCTTGGAACATTCTTGAGAAACGTTTTTTTTCCTTTAGTTTTTGGCCCCACCCATTTCAGAATTAGGGGCCAAAAAAGGGTTAAATTGGGTGTTTTCACATATTTGACTGTAGAATCTTTATTATTTATTGGATTTTGATGGGGTTTGTTTCAGTGTGCTCCTGAGGAAATTTCCAATCTGTAGTATGCCAACGGATTTCACGTAGCATGTACCGCTCACGAGATAAATGGGGCCCAACAGGGGCTAATCTCAAAAAAATTATTTTTTTTATTTTAAGTCCGATTTTGATGCAGTTTTTTTCAATGGATTCCTTGTGAAAAATTAATATGGCACTCAGCTATTAGATTTTTGGTAACTTCTTTTCTTTCCCAGCTATGAGATTTCAATGGGATTTTTTTCTTTGGATTCCCCTTGATCTAAGCTTTCAGAGATATGTCAACGGATTTGGCGTAGCTCTTACCGTTTCCGAGCTACAAGGGGTCAAAGGGGCCAATTTTCTAAATATGTCATATCTTTATTTTTCATCAGATTTCGATGGGATTTTTTTCTTTGGATTCCTCTTGATCTAAGCTTTCAGTAGTATGCAATGGATTTGGTGTAGCTCTTACCGTTTCTGAGCTACTAGTCAAAGGGGCCAAAATTGCAATTTTTCTAAATATGTCAAATCTTTATTTTTCATCGGATTTCCGTGGGATTTTTTTCTTTGGATTCCTCTTGATCTAAGCATTCAGAGATATGTCAACGGATTTTGCGCGGCATATACCGTTTCCGAGCTACAAGGGGTCAAAGGGGCAAAAATTGCAATTTTTCTAAATATGTCAAATCTTTATCTTTCATCTGATTTTAATGGGATTTTTTTTTTGGATTCCTCTTGATCTAAGCTTTCAGTAGTATGCCAAAGGATTTGGCATAGCTTTTACCTTTTCCGAGGTACAAAGGGTCAAAGGGGCCAAAATTGCAATTTTTCTGAATATGTCAAATCATTATTTTTCATCAGATTTCGATGGATTTTTTTTTTTTATTTCTATGGATGTAAAGTGTTAGTTGATAGTAACATATTTTGCATAGCTCTTACAGTTTTTTTTATCAATAAGTGATCAAAAGGGTTGATTTTTTCCGTAGTTTGTTTCCAGCTAATAACTGTGTCAAGCTTCTTTTTGTGTCCATCTAATTATTGTGTCAAGCTCTTTGCTGTGTCCACATTCACTTTGAACTACTTTTGTTGAAATTTCAGTGATCCACATGGTAAGGTCGTATCATGCTGCGCTCGGCGTAGCCCTTTATTTCAATTATTTTAAAGACATTCTACTTGGGGAGTGGGGGTATCATTTTTTGGCCCACCAGTGCCACAGTACCTCTAGTTTCTGGTACAAACTTATATGCAATGACAATGTATAACTTATGTATAATGTATAAAATATATAACATAACATTCATTACTGTTTATTGTATACAATTTTCAGAGAGATCTTTGAAGAGGTCCAACATTGCTTTACTCAAACAGCTAAGTAAAGATNTAATCCGACTTTGACTTTTCGTTGATTCCCTATTTATGGGTTACCTCGTAAGCGCAACTCCTCTTAAACCACTTGAAAGAATTTAATGAAACTTTACACAAAGTAAGAACACTATATGGAGATGTGCAAGGAAGGAATATAATTATTGTCAGAAACCAGGAAGGGGAGATAATTTAACTTTGAGTTTTCCTTGATTCCCTATGTATGGATTACCTCTTACGCACAACTCCTCTTAATCCACTTGAAGGATTTTGATGAAACTTTAGACAAAGGATGAACACTATATGTAGATGTGTAAAATGTCAAATAGGCTGAAAAGGGTGAATTTTATATTTGTCCGATTTAGACAGAGTGTTTTCATTGGAACTCAACACTATATGTAGATGTGTAAAATGTCAAATAAGCTGAAAAGGGTGAATTTTATATTTGTCCGATTTAGACAGAGTGTTTTCATTGGAACCCGTGTGAAAAGTTTTTTCTTGAAGATTATATCATTGTGTCCACACTTGTACTGTGTCCGCACCTGTATTGTGTCCACACCAAATTAATTTTGCACTTACCATATCGATTCAGGGTTCAATGAGCGGGGGGTACCTTTGGCTGCCATTCGGCGACAGCTCTTGTTTTCACTATTTTCGCGGTTGACTGAAGTAAAAAAAGTAAAAGTAGTACCCTCGAATGCCTTTGTTAAGATCTCAAAACAATAATACTTTACTGAAAAACAGAAAAAATAGATACCCGCGAATATGTATTATTCCAATATGTCCAAAATATCGGAAATAAGCAACTGCAAAAATTGATATGTTTACAGTATCTTATTCAAAAATTAAATACAAATATTGATTTTTAAGGTCAGCCATGGTTCAGGTGAGCAAAATAGACTTGATTGAGTTAATTTTTCCAGTAAACACACAATCCTCCAGCATAGCAGCATGTTGAACAAAAAAGGGCAAACAAATTGAATGCTAATGATCCTGTAAAACAAAATTACTTTGTCATCTTATAATGGCTGCCTTTTTTTCATCAGCTTCCTTATTAGGAGTATACAGGATCAGCAAATGACATCATATAACCATCCAACATTTCAATAATTTATTAGAAGTAGGATTGATTTATGTAGTATCAGAAAAAGACCAAGACGATGAGAATATCTGTTTTTCAGCTCAAAAGCATAAATACACATTTTGACGAAAGACAGAAGTAAGATGAGGAAAATATTATTTAGACAATAGCCATCCAAATAAAGATATACTAAACATGTAGCCATACAACTTTAAACAATGGGTGAAACCCACACTATATGGTCTCTGTTAGGGATCACACAAACAAAACTAAACTGAATTCAAATTCTTTCAAAAATGGTGGTTAACAGTGAGAGACAACCCATGTAAGATGGATACATGCGTCCTTGTCTTCCATACTAGTAGGTAAATTACTAACCATAAGTATTTTTGTGATGCAAAAATTGTAACCATGACAATAAGAACACCTGATGTCACAATATAAAGTATTCTCAAATGGCAGCCACATTACTCGACAGTAAATATATGTTTTCTATATAATATTTGTCATATTTTAAGGAAGAAATATGAACTTGCATTCGATCCAAATTAAAGAGGGTGGTAAAGGGTTATTTTCATGCAACGTTTTTGGTGTTTTAGAATTTCGTGTTATGTGTTTTTATTCCTCGTGTTTTCGTGTTGGTATTATTCCATGTGCCTCGTTTTTGTCCATATTTTGAGCTTGTGATTCGTTTTGGATATTTTATACTTTGTACGTGTTCATTTTCCTGTAAAAAATCGGGATTTGTTACAATGAGAATTGTAAGGGTACCGGAAAGTATCACAGCAAAATTTCACAGATTTTCAATGATTTTAAGAGCTTTCAAGTAAAAAAACTTTAGATAGGATGCATGAATTACCATTGATGATAATGACTTCTCAAGTTTTCGGCGAACTACGAGCAGCAATTTTCCGTGTTTCGTGATTGGCCATTTTTATCACTCTTGTTTCGTTTTCGGCAATTTTTAAGCATGTTCTTTCGTGTCGGGGACCCCCCTTTACCACCCCCATTAAAGAATGGAATATCTGAAACTTGTGTAAGAAATTCTAGGTCTTTTCCTCTCGTTTTGTTATTCTCAACTGGAGAAAAGACAAAATTTCATACACTTTTAAAAAATATCCTGATCTACAATCTGATCAAATGCAAGATCCTATAATTATTCCATGATTTGGACAAGATGTAAAGTTAATATAAAAAAACAACAAACAAACTAGTTTATATCATTAATATTTTCAGATTTGCGTATGCCTTCCAAGTTTGTTTGTGTCAGATATGTGGGTACAAAAGGTTGTTTGCAGAAGTAGAAGAAATGAGAAAAACACAGTATTCTTGTGAAAATCCAGATCATGAAGAAAAACTTATGCAGGTATTTGATATATTATAGAGTAAAGGTTGTGACATGACATTCTTTTTTCTTTTAGAAAATAACTTAAAGTTAAACTTGTATCATATTGAAATGAGTAAAGATGTAATTATTTACATTAAACAAATTGTTTTTAATCCAAAATTACTCATAAACATCTTGTTTAGTGTAAAGGGAGATATTTTCATGTGGTTTGAATTACGCAATTTTGATTTCTAAACCTATTCGCAATTCTCACTTAACCTTTGTTACGTTTGAAATATAAAGAAATTTATGTGAGGGGAAATGATCGCAAATATGTGCCAATCGCGAAATTTTCCCCTTTTACAGTATGCCTGAACAATTTCAAAAGTATCCGGAATAAAAAATTCAATACATGATTGAGGCTATAGTAATGTACAGCTTGCAAGGGTAGAAATTGTACTGTATGTGTCTGTGGTTTACCAAAGTCATTTGAGCACATGGCCTAACCAACATGAGGGTAAATATCGCGCAAGGACTAGTACATATGTGGAAAATACTACTCTAGGACTAGATTGAAGAAAAATACACAAATCTTGATGTGTGTAACTGAAAGAGGAAGAAAATTTGTTTGTTTACGTATCTAATGTAAAAAAGTGAAGCATACATTCTAAAGATAAATTAATCAGCTATCTGCTTCTTTTTTAGGAATTAAAATCGGCTGTGTACTTTTCAAGAACATGCACGAACCAGTAACCCACCCTACAAGAATGAACATATTCTCGATTCGAGTAATGCGTAGAAAACACCTTTTATACATCAATTTATGAAATTTCATAATTTTTGTATGGTCCTACATGCTTATCAGGACTGGTATCAAATATTGGTGAAATTATAGACAATAGAATAGAGCGCTTACCGAGAAAAACAAGTACATGCAAAAAATCTTTAGTTTGGATGGGAACATGCATTATTTCTACAGAAGCAGACATTGTAAAATACTGATTAATATTTATTTTTTCCTCCACTTTGCTCATCCGAAAAATAAATTGATCCGAATCGAGCCCTATGTGAGCTTCTCTCAGATATTTTTCCCACATTTTTACTGGACAGTTAACAGTTCCTGTTCTGGAAATTAAGATATTCCCCTGTCCATAAATATCCGTCTTGCTTTTTATCCAATAATACCTCGATGTGTGTTTCAAAAAATAATATATTGTTTGCTTTAATGTGCGAGAGTTCATCATTTCTCGCCTATGGGATAGAGAAATCTCGTAATTTAGGGTGGGTGAGATCAGCTTATCTCACCCCTTTGCGGGGGGCTTTTTCACATCAATTGCAAGCACGTGCAAAAAATTCAAGATGTCTGCCATGGGCAAGCCTCGGTATGGACATGATATCTTAACCTTCGGGTTTGAGATCAGCCTATCTCACCTTTTCCCTTGGGGTAGATACTATATATCTTAGGAAACCAGAATAAGCAAACAGCATTAAACAGCAAACACGTAAATCCTTGTGTTTGTTGGATTGACCATATCTAATTACCACCCTTTCACACAAAGGGGGTTGGAGGGGTAACTTCCTATATTTTGGTATACAGGGATGTGCCAAAAATTCGGCTTTTGTTTTTAGCCAGAAATATACAAGTTTTGGTGTGTGTTTTAAGCCAAATGTATATAAATTCGCATATAGAAAAATTAATGTACAAAAATTTGGGTATCAAAAATGGAAAAAGGTAAATAATTCGCTAAGGTTCCTCGGAACCTAGTGTCTTGCCTGCTCACTCCATTGTCATTATAATTTGGCCTTCACTAAAATGTGGTTGCTAAGTAGAATTCAAAGACATATCTGGTCTTTAAGAGTATCAGGAGTTTACCAAAACTGAAATCAAAAATTTTTTAAATCTAACCATTGAAAATATTTGCTTTGGCCAAAAGTATCCAACAAGAATGGTTGCTAACAAGGATTCCCAAAAATTGCTTGTCCTTGAGAGTTTCATGAAATTTACCAAAATTGGAATCATTTTTGAAATCTTACCATTGAAAATATTTGTTTTGACTTAAATGCATTCAAAAAGCATGGTTTGTAACAAGAATTCCAAAAAATTGCTGGTCTTTGAGAGTTTCAGGAAATTTACCAAAGTTGGCACCAAATTATTGGATTCTTATTTTTCTGAATTATGCATCATATGAAAAAAATGGCTAGAATATTTGATTGTATGTAGAAATTGTTAGTCTTGGACATTTTCAGGAAATTTACCAAAGTTGAAATCGGAATAAAATTTCAAGATCGGTAAGAGAAAATGTATGTATTTTGTGAAGAGGAAAATTTCAAAATAGGCGGAAAATTCTAGAAGTTTTTGACTAAATCTAACATGTAAAGGAAAAAAGTTTGCTAGATTTTTTTTACCGGATCCTCACAAAACAATTTCACCCCACACAATCTTTGTTATCCTCCTCCCCAAAAAAATATTTTGCCCTCCCCCCCAAAATTTTTTTTAACCCCCGAAATTTTTTTTAATAAAAAAAAAGAAAAATTGATTTTTTTTTTTTTGAAAAAGGGTATGTGATAAAGGGTAAGCCATGCAAAAAAGGGTATGCGATAAAAGTAAGCCACGTGATAAAGGGTATGACGACATAGTGTGAATACGGAATGAACGTCATTGCACTGTATCACATATTAAAAACGTCTGTATTTATTACTAAACATATGATAAAGTACCTTAAAACCCATATCTCACCTTTTTTGCAATACAGGAACAAGTATTTTTATTATATAAAACCATAAGATATGTGACCCAAAAAATTGTTCAAAAAAAGTAGGAGCTAAAATCAAATGGATAAACATTGATGTAGAAGGGCTTGAGGTTTCCTCATCGTCTTTTCGGTCCCCACCCACAAATATGATGAGCAAATCACATACACTAAGCAGTGCTACTGTTAGCGTTTCGTACATTGACTATTATTTTCAATATAATAATAATAAAAAAAAACGCAACGCTACTTTTTTTCATGTTCTAGTCCTCTTCCTATTTTTATTGCATGTCCTGATAGTCGTATAGAATTACTTTAATTTTAAATAAATATTATTCAGCAATCTGGATTGAAAATCATTCTATAAATAAAAACAATAATTGCATTGACTTTTCTAACCATAAATAAACATATACAAACCAGAAATATGTCAAATGAAGATGTTCTGTGCTATGAGCTGAAATCGTCCGCATTGATGTAAAGAATTATACTGATCGGTTCGCTGATGATTTAAAAGTAGAACGGTGTATTCGAAAAGGTAAATTGAAATTACGATGGAGTAAGAGGGTGTGTTTAGAATAGGCATATTTATTAGTATTTATGACATTCATATTTAATTAATTTTTTGTATTTAAGTGTAAAATTGCATGATAAACCGTAGATAACTTGCATGTACAGTCCTCATTTTATTTATTTCCCTATGTTGGTTCTGCCATGTGTTGAGGTATCAGAAACGTATTCTTCTGTTGAAGAGGAATCTAATCATTAACATTTCACATTCATTATTATACCCCCCGCAAACAAAGTTTGGGGGGGTATATAGGAATCACCCTGTCTGTCTGTCTGTCCGTCCGTCTGTCCGTCCGTCTGTCCNCATGATAAACCGTAGATAACTTGCATGTACAGTCCTCTTTTTATTTATTTCCCTATGTTGGTTCTGCCATGTGTTGAGGTATCAGAAACGTATTCTTCTGTTGAAGAGGAATCTAATCATTAACATTTCACATTCATTATTTTTTTTAGATAAACTATGCTTTTCATTCCTAAATTGTCTGTGGGAAAATATATAGTATTTTGCAGTTACTTTCTTACACTGAAATCTTTCAAATGTGTTCATACAAAATATGTGCAGGCGTTTTAGTTGTCCTTTTAATAATATTGTATTCAAAATTTTTAAAAATTATTACTTCAACAAAGAATGATCAAAATCTAAATTTTGCACACTGCATATAGTACAAACAGAAGCATTCAGTTAAAAATCACTCAAATCTGACATCAGTGAATTGTTTGTGAAACTGGGTGAATGTCCGTCATCAAACCTGACATTCGCTGACATTCTCGGACAAATTGATAAACAGGGGATTAACTCACCTGCTCTTGTTAATTGTACTTGCCAATATTTATCTGTTTGTGTATAGGAAGTAACAATCTTTAAATGTAGTTCAATAATTGAAATAAATGATTTTGGAATTTTAATCTTAAGATGTATGCGTATGGCAGAAACTAATCGTACAAACATCGTGAATTTTGTGACTGGCAGAACTTTTTACAAGTAGTTAAAAGATCAGTATATATTTTGCACACAGGGGCTAGCTAGCCTATTTAACACATTTAAAAGTAGTGAAGGATATTTATTGATGATTTTATTCATGATACATGTAATGCATTTTAATTATGTAAATTGCATGCTGAAATTGAAGATTTACTCTGGTATTTTACTTCCTAAATTCCTTACCTGAACAAAATATACATTTCAGCTATGGAGTTACTTAATGCCAGATTTAAATTTGTACATTTCAGCTATGAGGTTATTTAATGCCAGATTTAAACTTGTGCATTTCAGCTATGAGGTTATTTAATGCCAGATATAAACTTGTACATTTCAGCTATGGGGTTACCTAATGCCAGATATAAAATTAGAGGCACGTCTCAGTAAACAGTGGACAGATGTTGGCTTTCAAGGAGAAGATCCAAAGACAGACTTTAGGGGAATGGGGATGCTTGGACTAAATCAACTCTTGTAAGATTTAAATAAACAATAAATTTTGTATTTAAGACAATATTTTGTTGATATTCAAACCACAAAATACTGTCTGCAACATGACCATATTTTTCATGTCGGTTGTTTTACCAAAAGTTTCAAAATCAATCAAATTTTCAGAAAACTCAAAATAACAATGGAAACCATGAAAATTAGTTTTAGGAGTATGAATCTCAGAATATTTGCAATTAGGGAGAAAACAATTACCTTTTGTATTGCAAATGCTGTAGAACAAAAGGAAAAACTACAAAAATTCATTATCATTTTTTTTTTATAAATAATACTTCAAATTTTGGCGGAAATGGTCCTCTCTATTAAATGTTTTCCTTCATTTTCTTTAGCTACTTATACTCTTTGATACATATGGTAATATAATTGGAAGCTGACAAAAAGTTTGTGAATTGTCTATTGAAAACTGATGCTTGAACTCTGCTTTAAAAATTATGTCACTTGAATATTCATAGAGGTGACCTATAAGGATCAATACCAATGTATTGCATCAACATCACCTTTGTCAAATTCAAAGAATATCTGCCACCTATGTTCAAAAACCATACAGAGAAGCCTCGTGATGTTTGGCACTAACTCGCAGTATATATCCGTTTGGTATAAGACAGTTTATACAATGCCTGTTTGATCAAACTTAAGACTGTTTTTGAGAAAAATATGTCGTAAAAATATTGTCACATTTTTCTCAGGAACCACACAGGTAGGTTCTAGTTACTTTGTCTAGAGCATAAGTAATTGTTTCATATTTTTTTAAAGCAATTTAAAATCAGTCATATGTTCACTCAATTTATTATGGACGTTAGAATAATAAAGAGAAAAGTATACTAGCACATGGCATCCCTGGGAAAATTGCTTTTAAGTTTTATTTCAAGTTTATCCAATTTTTTGGGATTTTTAAGTGATTTCCGATCATTTGAAATAATGAAAGGGAGTGATATAAAAGTTTCATTGGTAAAGTAATATTTGATTGAAATGGTATATCTCTGCCATTTTTCTCTCCTCCTCACTTTATGTCATTCAATATAAGAAACTAGTAGAAACCCTTGGATGAGGGTTACAAATGGCTCTCTTACTCAGAATAGAGCAATATAGAAATTTTAGACTATATTGACTGGAATCATTTGCAAAATAAAAAAGGTTTGAAAAACATGATTGGGAACTATTTTATGTAATAGTATTTTAAATTGTGTGATACTTATATTATACAATAATATGGTCTTTTGAAGAGGTCTATTTAAACTGATATCAAGCGTCAGTCAATATAATTGATATTTAGAGGTTTATTTAAACCGATATCAACTGATGCAAAAGGCCGTAATTTTTTCATTATATAATTAAAAAGAAAATATATCTTACAATAATCTGTTAAAATAAAATTCATCAATCTTCACAAAAGTTGAAAATTCTTGATCAAAAACAAAATTCAAGAGAACTGACTTTAAATTTGTGTAAATTTGACAAAAGTTGGCTAACCGAAGACTCATTTGCCTTTTTCATGTTTTTTGGCATTTCGGTAATATTTAATTTCCAATGACACCTTCTGACATCGAAGTTGTACATAATGTACCGATTCAGAAATTCAGTATTCGCGAAATATAACTCGACCAATCAGCGACGTGTACAATCATAATCCCAGAATGTCGTACAATTTCTGAATTGGTCCATTGTGCACTGTGCTTTGTGACTGACAGTGTATATGTTTTTTTATTTTTTCGACCTTCATCCTTGACGTAACATAATCTACATAGAATATGTAATACAAAATGCTAATGAAAACAGATGCATAACATGAAAATGTCATTTAACGTTAAAAAATGGATAACAGGAAACACCTACAATGGCTGAAAATTATAATTACATGCAACAATTTGCAAAGGAACAAGATAAACACGTATAAGACAAAAGACAAACGTAGACAACGATAGGAACTCTGGACAGCCAGACTTGGTATCGGCACTAGCAAAAGCCAGCGATAGGGTTAAACCAGTTTATACATGATTTTGTCTCAACAATTAACCATATTACATGTATAGCCATAGGAACATATTTTCATCATTTATTGCACAAAAAGGTCCAAATAAAAAGTAATGACTGACCTGTCTCAGCCTACTGATCCAATATCCTGATGTGAATAGGTCGCCCGGTCAAGAGAAGCAAATGTAAGTTTGAAAACTTTGACAAAAAACAAAACAAACAATTACTTTCTTAAAGATTGGGCTGACCGATTTTTTACATGCGTCACCAACGGTGACCGCAGGTCTAGGAGCCGCTCGACTCTGTCAGTCCGTCCGTCCGTCACGCTTTGGGGGTACCAAGTTTGTGTAATCTGAAACTCTGACACCTTATACCTGATGCTGTTGAAACTTTGCACAGTTGTTCTGTACACATTGAAGATGTGCACCTTTCTTTTTGGTGAGATTTGGATAAAAATTGTCGAATTTATGCATTGTTGAACTTAGTCATTTTTTCATTAAATTCATTAAATTTTAACATTACAGTACTGAGTTTGTGTAATCTGAAACTCTGACTCCTTATATCTGGTGCTTTTGAAACTTCACACAGTTGTTCTTGACACATTGAAGATGTGCACCTCCCTTTTGGGGCAGATTTGAAAAAAAAATGTCGAATTTATGCATTGTTGAACTTAGTTATTTTTCAGCATATTTTAACATTACAGTGCCTGGTTTGTGTAATCTGAAAGATTAACATTTCTGACTAAATACCTTTGGAAGTTTTTACTGTTGTTTGAACACATTGGTGATGTGAACCTCCCCTTTAGACCAGTTTTGATTTTAAAAAATGTCAAATTTATCTATTATTGAACTTGTACTTTATTCTATCATATTATATCATCATGGTACTCAATTTTTATCCAGAGACGTTGAAGAGTTTTGAACGCATTGACCATGGGCAGCTGTTCTTGAATTTTTGCATTGCTTTCATATGTTTTCTCAATAAGGTTTCAAAGTATGTGTTTATTTGAATTTCACCTTTGCTGAAGTGATATGAACTATTTTCATTTTATGCTTCGTTCAACTTTGTACAATTAGTTTTGTTTTTTTCCTTCTTTTTTTGTCTATTACAGTAATAGGGCATCTTCGCTAGCCAAGGGTTGCGATCAGCTTCTCTCCTCTTCACCCTTGGCAGATTGAGCCACAATTTGTGAAACATTAGTTTCAAATTATCTCCCTTTGAAGTAAGAGTTTCAGTATGATTTATTGTAATAATAAATGATTATATATTGTATCTAATAATACAACAATTCACAATATATTTGACTTCAAGGAAATAATCCTTCAAAAGTAAAGAAAGATAATTAAAACATGGAAATTTTGCAAAATAGAAAAATCACTAAATGCCATATTTAAGTTTTATTGTTTTGATATATATTAAAAATCTGAATGTAAGTTAATTAATTGGCTGCAGTAAAGGTTAACTGCAACCTATCAAAGAAGTGGATTTGAGACTACAGAAATCCAGCTTAATCTGCCAAGGGTGAAGATGAGAGAAGCGGATCGTAACCCTTGGCTAGCGAAGATGGTAATAGGGTTGAACTTAATGTAATCTCAACTACAAATCTCAACTACAACTTGCATTTGAAGAATTTTTGGTAATAAGGTAAATGAATACTTGTTAGAATCGGTAAACTTATACATGATATTCTGTTAGATCGAAAAAAACAAAAACACTTTCTAAGTTGAACATGAGTGAAGGTGACGCAGGTCCAGACATGTAATTGGTCTTGTTACTGCTACTCACTGCTTCTTGTATCTTTATCTTCGTCATTCTCAATATTTCTATGGTAAAAAATGATTTTGTTTATTTTGTCTGTGTCGGTTTTTTTCTTCCTGTTGAGTTCCTGACTGTATAATTTCAGACCGATGATGGAAATCGCGATTCTGTAATTAATTTATTAAGTTACTATAATTATCTAAGTGCAGGCACAGTTGCACATATGCCAATGAAATTTTAAAAGGGCACAACAATCCGAACTTTTGGATATATGAAGCTTAGTCATAGTATTTGTTGTTTCTGCAGCAACCTGGCTAACATAAAGCATCTTATTATTTAAGTAGTATAGATGTAGAGTGGGTTTCATTTTGAGATACATTTAGCATCAGCTTACTGATTTTGAGGGCAGAGTATAACTTGTGAGATTTATAATTTACTTTAAATCTTTTCTTTCCATGTATTTTCAGATATTTTTCAACAAAGTATACACCATTATCAAGACAGGTTTTATCTAAATCACATCATCCTACATATGGGTAAGTTAACCATCCATTTTGTCTCGCCCGCAACTAAAGTCGCGGAAAGCGAGACATAGGCGTGCAAAGTATGACGGTGATGGCGTTAACTTTTACTAAATACAGGATATTTTGAAACCCTTTGATGTAGGAACACCATATTTGGTCCAGTGGTAGTACTAATCAAGTGCTACCTGATGGACATAAAATCATGTGACCTTGACCTCAATTGCAAAGTCCAGTGACCACGTTAAGTTTCTCTGATTTGATCCATATCTCAATAACTGTAAGTGGTAGGTCAATGATATTTGGTATATAGGTTGGTCTTGAGTAGTACATGTCAGTCTGGCATATGACTTTTGTCCTTGACCTCAATTTCATGGTCTAGTGACCACGTTAAGTTTCTCAGATTAAGTCCATTTCTCAATAACTATAAGTGGTGGGTCAGTGTTATTTAGTATGTAGGTTGGTCTTGGGTAGAATATGGCAGTCTGGCATATGACTTTTGTCCTTGACCTCAATTTCATGATCTAGTGACCACGTTAAGGTTCTCTGATTAAGTCCATTTCTCAATAACTATAAGTGGTAGGTTGATAATATTTAATATATAGGTTAGTCTTTTGTAGTATACGTCTGTCTGGCATATGACTTTTGTCCTTGACCTCAATTTCACGGTCTAGTAACCACATTAAGTTTCTCTGATTAAGTCCATTTCTCAATAATTATAAGTGGTGGGTCAATGTTATCTAGTATGTAGGTTGGTCTTGGGTAGAATATGGCAGTCTGACATATGACTTTTGTCCTCCACCTCAATTTCATGGTCTAGTGACCATGTTAAGTTTCTCAGTATGTATTTGTGGTAGGTCAAAGATATTTTGTATATAGGTTGGTCTTGGGTAGTATATAATGGCCTTCTATATGGCTTTTGTCAGTGAATTAAATTTCAAAGTTTAGTGAGCATGTTTAGTTATTACTTAAAACATCAATTCAAATGTCAAGCAGGGACAGCCGAGACATCTATTAGGGTCTATTCTTGTTATCTCACCTAATCCAGAAGGTCAGCGTGAGCTATTGCCATCACTTGGAGTATGTTGTTGTACTGTTGCCCAACTTCTGTTAACTTTTGGCATTGTCATCTTCGCCACTGAAATCTTTGAAGCAAATTCAATGATGTATGGAAGGTCCATTACTTAGAATGCTAATTTTGTTCAGATCCGACAAAAAAAAAGGTTGCCAATCGCAGAACTTAGATTTAACATTGAACCTGGTGCTAAAATCATATTTTTATCTTCTCCGCTGAAACCACCAAAGCAAATTCAACCCAACTTTACATGAATGGTGTATTGAAGCTCCTTAACACAGATTGCTCATTGTGTCCCGATACAACATAAAACATGGCCACATTAATGGGACATTGTTTAACACTGATCTTTGAGGGAAAATCACATTTTCATCTTCTCCTCTAAAACCACTGAAGCAAATTCAACAAAATTTTACAGGAATGACGTGTGGACTGACCTCTAAGAAGATTGCTCATTTCAATCTGACAAAAGCATGGCAGCAAGCACTGAACATTGTTAAACATTGGACCAATGGGAAAATCACATTCCTCTCTGAAACCACTGAAGCAAAATCAAGCAAACCTTACAGGAATGATGTTTGGAAGGTTGTCTACAAAGATTCCTTATTTCATTCAGATCAAACAAACAAATATGGCCACCAATTTTGAAGGTGAAATTCAATTTATTTAATTTCTGGAAAAATGCTCAAGGTATATTAATGTGTTGATACTTGTATTATGTCCATACTTGTACACACTAAAATATACTTACCATATTGATTCAGCTAGGGTTCAGTGAGGGGTTTATAACTGGTTGCCATTCAGCGACAGTTCTAGTTTTAACATAGACTTGCAAAATAACATGTCTGGTACTGTTGTAATGTCATAAATTTACTTGTAAGATTTTAATTTTAATTTTCCTTTTGTAGATTTTCATATGCCATAGTTGGAATCAATCTCACTAGTGTTCTGTACGAGTTGCTGAAGAAAAATACATTACGCACACATTTTTACAACATAAAAGATGACAAGCCATCACTTCATGACTTTCATGAGTTATATTGTAAGTTGTTTTATTAATAGTATCAGAAATTAATTATATCATACTTAAAAAAATACAAGATGGGTTAAATGGTTACAAGACAATAATACAAAGGTCTAGTTATGGTTGTGTTTGTAAGGTAAAACCAAATGAAATGTTGAATAGACGAGAAAATGGTTTTAACAAGTATTTAAAATTTGAACTTTTTCAACTAAAATTTGCAAAGTATGTTGTTGAGGGTCTTTGAAGTCAGATGAATAAAACAGACATATACTGTATCAATAAAGAGTTACCCTTCAAAATGTAAAGAAGTTGAAGATAGAACATAGAAATCTGCTTTGTAGTTCTTTAATCCACAATTTAATTTTTCTTTCTTTCAAATTCTCTGTTTGTCTATCTTGTCATCATTTTGTCAGCACAAATCCATCCATTTGAACCACCCAACATAACTCTATCAAATTAGCACTGCAGAAATCAACATGAGGTTGCAGGTATTGTCATGCTAGGTATACCCCCACTTGTATTATTTTACAAATTAAAAATTGGAAAATGGTTGAATCCTGCTAAATAGGAAGTTGATACCTTTGCTTATGACGCATTCCCCCAAATATAAAGTCAGATACCAAATATGAGATAAATCATCCCAGTTGCAACCAAAATTTTCACTATGTTCAATAAAGGGAAAAATGGCCAAGTTCCACCAAACAGAAAGTTGATATCATAGGGTGACAAAAATTCCTTACTACACAATATATAATGTCAAATACCAAATTTGAAATTAATCGGCCCTGCAGTAGCTGAGAAAATTGTGACAAACTTCCGACTGACAGATGGAAGGACAGACTGACAGACAAGGGTATTCTAATATACCAAGCTTTCGAGAGTGGGGGTATAATATATATATACATATAGATTTACAGTGTTCAAGTTCAGTTCTGTTTTAGTATTAAAAAAAACATTTTCATATAATTTCAGGTTATTTATTTAAAGAATTTGTTACATTTTGGTTTAATGAGAAACCAAAAGATATAATGGAATTTGGAAGATTGAGAGATAAATTTAAGAAGAGAATCAAGCAAAGATTAAAGGAAGATTATTCTACAGTATTGAAGTTTGAATCCGATGATTTAAGTGTATGATTAGTGTATGCCTAAAGATATTTATTAATGATGCATTTTATAAAGTCAATACTTCTATCAAAGCCACTGCCTTCAATTTTGTAATGCTTGGAATAAATTTTATGTTGTGAATTATAGGATACAGTTTAAGTGATATGCAAGAACTAGAAATATTTTCTAGTTGATG
The DNA here is from genome assembly GCA_002080025.1 of Modiolus philippinarum. Taxonomy (NCBI): domain Eukaryota; kingdom Metazoa; phylum Mollusca; class Bivalvia; order Mytilida; family Modiolidae; genus Modiolus; species Modiolus philippinarum. The sequence continues at coordinate 2,734 of MJUU01031395.1, read as the reverse complement.
TTGTGAATCTTAAAGTGTACTTGACCTTTCAATAATAGAAAATACCAATTAAAGCATAAAACATGCATTAAAAATTGTGGAAAACTCCTGTGCTACTTTAAATGGGAATGAGCAAATATGATTCAATATTTGTTCCGCATTTTGAAAATAATGTATCATGGCATAAATATTTATTTAGGTCTTTCAGATTACTACTTACTTTTGACATAAATTGTGACATCTGGGGAAGGGGTGGGGGCAGTGTATTTATATGTGGTGTAGTGGACCACAATATCTTATATTCATCCCAGCAGTTATATATCTCTGGTTCTTACAAATCACTGATAAATTTATGATAAAAATATCGAAAGTATACATAATGTTGTAAAAATTATATTTGTTTCATTTAAGGTAGAAAGAAGTTAAGCTTATGAGGTGCTGACCTGATCCCATTTTTCATGCAAAAGAAGAATTCTTGTTGGATAAAAATGCATATAAACTTATTTAAAGGAAAGTTTTGGAATAAAAAGACATGATTTATTTTTACACTAAAACATTTAAAAAAAAAACAAAAAGAAAAAAACTCCCTCCCTTTATTGAATATGTAGAAAAACCTGTCCTTAGAAGCATAAAATTTTTCCCTTCTTTTTGTCTGAAGAAGATATTTCTATCAGGTATACAAATACATATTGTGATTTACTAGTCATATGCTTACTGTTAATTCAGGAATTAATGAGTGTTATATTATTACTATGTTTGAAAATCATGTTACAATTAAGTTATGTGTCATTGGTATATGAAATGTTGTAATCTGCAAACTTCTAAAATGCCAGTCATTATTGTTGTTTCAGCTTCATTTTTGTTGTAAAAGAAATATTTTGCAATATTTTGTGAATTTACTGCATAATAGTATTTACTTATATGCTCAAAAGATATAATATAATTATAAAAGTAGAATAATTGAACACATCTATTTAAAAAAAAATAGAAAAAAAATATGTATAAAGATTCATTTCAATTAAGCTATAGTTTGCATTTTATTTAAATTTATATGCAAAAATGCCTAAAAATAAGCAATTTTTCTTCTTTATTTTAGATGAAAGAGTGCATGGCCATGGTGACTTATTCTTTTAATCACATTTCATTATGGTATTATGGGGTAGTCAATATTGCTGATTCATTACAAAATCATTCAGTGTCAATCTGAGTAAAAAAAGTAATAGGTTGTTCATTTTGAGACACATGTGATTAAAAAAATTGGGAAAAAAATGAATTTTTCATATGATTTACTCAAGCAATGTATTTAACTGAGATAATGTGTTACAGCATGTTGCAAATTAATTACCCAACTTGCTAGCTAAATTTGGTTCATTTTTTTACCTATGAATGTGTATTGCTTTGAATAACAAACTCAGCTTTCCAATCAGAAACCATCTTTGAATGACATTAGTTAGTCAACCATGAGAGTCACTCTTTCAGGTGAATACTAGACTATTCCACATTGTATCAGAAAGACAACCAACATTTTTAAGCATATTTTGTTTCATGGAAATTCATATATTTTCAAATGTAAGAAATCAAGGTGTGCATTTACTTTAAAATATTCAAGATCACTTAATCATGAACCAAAAGTATTTGTAAACAATAAATAATAGTACTACAGACCAGAAGAGGCAAATTATATCCAGTTAATCTGCAAGCTTTCAACCAAATATGAAAACTTTATTCCATATAAAAACTGCATAAAATTGTGACTGACAGACAGACAAACAGATTGATGGACAGATTCCTTTATCACTCTATACATGTATCAATAACTCGCAGATATTCTTATTTTTCACCTTCAGTTAAAACGGAACATTTATGGCGGATTTCCTGGCTCAATTTACATTCTTCAATGAACATACCAATATTCCTCAAGTAACATCTATAACAACTCCTTCAAAACTCCTATCTTTTCTTTGTCAATCAACCAATCAAGATTCTATAGAATTCTTTTGTATGCCAATTTGTCATTACCGGAGTATCAAGGTAAACCCCTTCAGGCAGTACAAATTGGTATACAATAGAATTTCTATAGAATCTTGATTGGTTGATTGGCAAATAAAAGACAGGAGTTTAGAAGGACTTGTTATATGTGTTACTTTAGGAATATTGGTATGTTCATTGAAGAATTGCAAATATAATACGTTAAAGAGCCAGGAAACCCGCCATAACTACAGTGCCCCCTCATTATATCACTCCTCTTTAACATTGGTCCCTCAACTTATTGCCAACCATTTTCAAGGTTCATTTTTCAAAAAGTTGTGCATAGTTTCTATGTAATTTATCCCCTCAATATATCACCACCCTCACTTATCGCCAGAAATTCTTCTGGTCCAAAGGTGGCGATATAATGAGGGAGCACTGTATATGCATCAATACACATCCATAGGCTTAGCTGACTTAGGTAGAAAGTTTGCAAACTTTGATGAAACATGGATACTTGAAACGGCTGTAAAATAAAAAGGATGTGATCAAATTTGGTATGTTTTTAAATATATATACAATGAAATTATGAAGTATAAATTTGGAGGGCAAAAGAATAGTACTATGTAAAGACGAGTTTGGAAATATAAATTCAATGTTAAACTTTCTAATAATAATTTACTGTAAGGCCATATCAAGTTAATTTGTAGATTCTCATCCACCTGTAACAAAAAATCTGGGGTGGGTGGGAGGGTTTTATTTTATATGTTTTACTGATTTTCACTAA
>MJUU01031394.1:189123-212068 GCA_002080025.1 Modiolus philippinarum | reverse complement strand
AAATTCTACGTCTTTTCCTCTCGTTTCGCTATGCTCCACTCGAGAAAAGACGAAATTTCTTACACTTGTGAAAGATATCCCGATCTTTAATCTGACCTTATGCAAGATCCTATTATTCTTTGTTTTAAGACTCAAATAAATGTCTGGATTATGCAAGGTCTAATCTTCTTGAATGATAAGTATTGAGTACAATTGTTCAACTTCTAAATATTACACACTGGAAATTAAAACAATGATTATGATATTTGCATAAATAACTTCAATAGCAACTAAATCAGTAATCTGTTGTGTTGCTATGCCAATCTCCATATTTTTAATAATTTCCAATCTTGACATTAAATATACCTACCCATTGGTTTTAGGACTAAGAATGTAAGAATATCAGACAATGAAACAATGCCCTTTACATGTTTTTCTTCATCCACGACCACCAACCGATGCACCTGGAACATGAAAATTTTAAAAATTATATCTGAAGTAGAATAATATTCTCATATGCATGTGAACAATAACACTGCTAAAATCTAGATATCCTTAAAGGGCAATAAATGATTTAAATGTAAACTTAGCAGATATATTGTACAGTAAAACCTGTCTTGTGTGACCTCCCAAGGGATCTCTGAAAATATGGTCACTTAATACAGGTTAAATCAATAAAAAAATCACTACATTGTGATAACGTAAGACAGGAGGTCGCTTAATACAGGTGGTCATTAAGGCAGGTTTGAATGTTTATAAATCTCAAATCTGGGAAATGTACAAAATTACTCAAAATATTTCACAAATCTGTAGGAAATGCCAGTCATTAAAATGTGAAATTCATTGGATAGATACATATTACTGTAATGTGAATCCAGCATAGTTTCACGATTTATGAAATATGAATTCAGCATATTTTCACCATTAATTGGCAAGATACAAATTATCGAAATGTAAATTCAGCACAGCTAACAATTCATTGGAGATGCATAAATTACTGAAAGCTTCATAAATTGGTGGCAAAATGTAGTAATAATACATAAATCAAAAGAAGTGGTTGATGCTATAATGTGTATGATATACAGACAGAAAAAACTGTACAAAAAGATTTTTAACATCCCTAAATGTCAATTTGAAAACTAGGCGATAGAAAATGGATTGAAATAACAGTTTATTAAGGCATAACAGATATCCAACTTCCTATACATAATATATATCAAAATACAATTCTGAAGGATGCAATATTTAGGTTATACAATTGCAAGGTATTACTCAAATTTATTGAACAGGTTGGGTGTGTCTTAATTTCCTTGGCCTTATAGGGTCTGTAAGTCTCGTCATGTGACATCGAGATATCGCGATAAAATTCAAATATGAAAACGTTTCCCGCCAAAATATGACGTCCTTATTGTTTGCTTGAAACGTCATATTTTTCTGTTAAAAATGCAACTTCCGGGTACAAATTATGTACCCGGAAGTCCCAAAATTAGACGAGACATACAGACCCTATAGGCAAGTATAAAACAAATAATCCTGTTATAATGGACATGTGACCAGTCAGGTTAATTACTGTTAAAGCAGAAATATTTGCGGGGGATTAAATTTCCTTTATTTCTCAGGTAAGAGTTATCAAGGAAAACTGAAATCCGCATGGATTTAAATTAAAGCATAAGTTATTACTATACATTACATGAATTCCACAAAAATTCATCCACTCGAAATAGTTTTAAAGGGTAAATCCATGAAAGGAGTAGGGGCGATAAGGGCCTTATTTGGCCTGAAAAAAAAATTTGGTTGAATTCACAGAATTTTCTCATTGAAATAATCTGTGGGTATGGCTTTTCAGTAAACAGTACCAGTTCTCAAATATTGTTGTATGATTACTGAGTTTTTGAGCATAGAAGAAGGAACAAATTAAAGATTTTGTTGAAAAATGACAAATTTGACCAATTTTTATTTTTTTTTCTGTATAGGAAATATAGAGCACATGCAAGAACCACTAAAATATGTCTATGAGAGGTTCAATTCATTTGTACCAACAAGAGCTGGCGCCCAATGGCAGCCTGATATACCCCCGCTCATTGAACCCTGAATCAATGTGGCAAGTGCAAATTTAATTGTATAGGGACATAACACAGGTGTGGACACAGTACAAGTGTTGACACAATGCAAGTATAAACACAATGATGTATAATTCTAGTAACCAACATGTTCAACTATAACTGTCTGCACAACAATTGAATCTGCCTTACATTTTCAAAAGAAATTGTGACGAAAAACTCCATATATTGTACAACAAAGAAAAACAATGACGTCTTTGCAAACAAGAAGTGTTTATCACATGACCTTGAAATCTGAATACACGATAGATTTGACCATAAAGAAGCTCTGTGCAAAACAACAACTGAATCCCATTTACAGTTTCATAAAAAATTGTAACAAAAAATGCCATATTTTGCACAACAATGAAGAACTATGACATATCGGCAAACAGGAAGTTCTTATGGCGTAACCTTGAAATTCGAATACATGATAGATTGGACCATAAGGAAGCTCTGTGCAAAACAACAATTGAGCTCTGTGCAAAACAACAATTGAACCCAACGTACAGTTTCAGAAAAAATTGTGAAGAAAAATTCCATATGCTGTACAACAATAATAAAAAAAAAAAAACAATGAAGTCTCGGTAAACAGGAAGTACTTATGCGGTAACCTTGAAATCTGTATATATACACTGGACCATCATGAGAAAGCTTTTGCCAAAATATGAGTAGTTGCTGAGAAAAGTGTGGTTACGGACAGACGAATGGATGAACGAACGAACGGAGGTAAACCAGTATACCCCCACTACTATGTAGCGGGGGTATAATAAGTTGGTGAATTATCTAATTGGTTCTTGAATGTGCTCGATATTTCCGATTCGGAAAACTGTACCAAAATCTGCCAAATTCGGTATATTTCTATGATTATTCTCGAAAGTAGCCTTTTCATGACGTCAGAACTGTACCTATTGTGACGTCATTGGTTCTAACTTCTGTATTTTTTCAGTTAACGGGATCTTAACTTTGAAATGAACATGACATAAAATCTTGATGTGCAACTTAGAAATTCACTGGAATCTTGGGCCAAATCAACCCCTTATCACACCTTGTCCTTTTATCCTCAAGAAAATAAATGATTATACAGTAAATAGAGTAATAATAAGTGTGATTTTGTTCTAACCTCAGCCTGGACAATTTTAACAATGACATCTTCTAACTTGTCTGTAATGAGACAATGGACAACTCCCTCAAACCAACTTTCCTGTAAAATAATCGATACATATCTTATAACAAAGTAAAATAATAATACAGTTCGTAGAAGGCGACACTACATGTAATTTACCTAAAGTTATATTCACATTTCACAACATGTTTTTTTCAATTATGAAACCATGTATTTACTGTTGTTCTTATAGTCATGTAAATTTTAAATCTGCAAAATATTTCATATATGTCTGTCATATTATTTTGGAACAATGGTTAGACTCTGTCACTGTAGTACATAAATATACAAGCATAATGAATGGACTGATTCAGAAATTCAACTTCCGTCCTCATAAATGACGTTGTGAAACTCAGCGTACTCGTAAAATATGTTTGGTCCAATCAGAAACGTCAAGAACAATGATAATCCCATAATGCCTTTGTATTTCTGAATTGGTCCATTCAATATATGTTCATCTAAAAGTCACAACAGAGAATATTTGCAATTTAACACCAGATGGCTTCGCCCAAGTTCAATTCTGCTAAAACTTTTGTTATAATTATATAACAAAATAATATATTGAGTGTTGGTAACCTGGTCAAGATATACCACCTTTCACCAATATATTTACAGTCACTATGGTGACTCAAACATCTGAGGCATGATGAAAAGAATTCGAGCTATAAGTGTGTTTGAGATATCAAGGTTAAGTATGTATAAATTTGAAAATATGGATAACAAAAAGGGTTTAAAACATCCATGGTGTGTGAGCTAATGCAATTCGAGGATTTGAAGCTCAAATGTACTTGCAATGATCATGGGACAATTCCCACAGGCCATGTTTTAACGAGCGTCTCAGTAGATTCAGACATCAAACTTGATATTTGAGTTGCTTGTAGAAAGGTCAGGCTTATATGTGGACAAAACTAATTTTTACCTAAAAATCTGTGATGGCGTTTATATACAGGTGGGGTTTCATTTCGGAAAAGTGTGGTAAAAGTTACAGAAAAGTTGTGTATCTAACATCTATATTGAACATACCTGATGACGATGTTGTAAAGCTTTCTCTAAGGTTATATCTAAGTTGTTATATGTTTTCTCTGCTGCTAAATTCTAAACGAAAAATAAATAATAAAATCAGAAATTCAATATCAGCAACTGAAATGACTGAAAATAATAGATTAAATATCTGACCAATGAAACAGATTACAAATGAATGCTTTTTATAAAACAATAAGTAAGCTTATTGCTTTTTTATCTTACTATTATTTTGCAATCTTCACGAAATGTGTCAGTCCAACAGACAAAACCGACATTTTGGCAAGAATCTTTTGACAATTTCATAGAATTTAGTAAAATTGACTACCACTCAGAAGAAAAAAAAAACATTCCAAACAGGAACAGGAATTGATAACTATTAATAAACTGATATCGGAAAAAACATGATGATTTTCCAGATATCTCTGATAATACAAAATGTGCAGAAATTTTTGGTCCGATGTCCTTTTGGTCAGTCCAAATGTCCACCAAATTTGAAATGTATTTCACGAAGACTGATTTTGTTGATTTTTTTTATTGATGTAAATTTAATCAAACTAAAATTTCACTTATAACACATATATTATATTAATAATTGTACACTTGTATTTCCACTTCCTGAAATTTCATTTATCATACTGGCAAAAATTCAAAAGATGCAAATTTGAGCAACTTTGTAAATAACTATAGTTTTACCAACAAATAAATGAAAAGCTGATTCTTTTATAACGGACTGACCATTTAACTTGAAGGGGGGGTTATGGTTTTTTTCTAAAAAAATATTTTGGATTTGATTTTAAGTGAAAAAAATATTTTGGCTGTCAAAATGATGAAAAAAAATTTTCTGAAGGTGGCTTTCTGCCCAAAAAAATAATGTTAATTTTGAAAAAAATATTTTGTTGATACGCATACAAAAAATTTTCTGTCCAGAAAAAAAAAACATAACCCCCCCCTTCAGGTTAAATGGTCGGTCCCTAAAAGGTTGCAGCTTCTGATCTGCCAAAAAAATGTTACGTCACCTTAATTATTTGTTCCTTATGGGTCTTTCTTAAGTGTCATTTGTTCTCAATTCTCTTCATATCAAAACAATTTAAATACTTTCTCAAGATATTTATAACCAGTATATTTTGGATGTTTGGATTTTTGATATAGAAATATACAATTCAAGTCATATTTTCAATGTTTGATTTTCTCATGAAAAAGTAAAGTTGTTTTAGGCTTTTTAATGACTTAATNAGCAACTGAAATGACTGAAAATAATAGATTAAATATCTGACCAATGAAACAGATTACAAATGAATGCTTTTTATAAAACAATAAGTAAGCTTATTGCTTTTTTATCTTACTATTATTTTGCAATCGTCACGAAATGCGTCAGTCCGACGGACAAAACCGACATTTTGGCAGAAATGACTGGTAAAAAATTGTAAAGTGTCGGTCAGAATGTCCGACATTGTTCTTTTGCTATACCACTGGCAAAGAGGTTTCAGGCCATTAAAACGATAATGACCTTGTAGATTTGAGACTTTATTTTGTTATCGCTAACATTTCCCATCAAGAATCTTTTGTCAATTTCATAGAATTGAGTAAAATTGACTACCACTCAGAAGAAAAAAAAAAAACATTCCAAACAGGAACAGGAATTGATAACTATTAATAAACTGATATCGGAAAAAACATGATGATTTTCCAGATATCTCTGATAATACAAAATGTGCAGAAATTTTTGGTCCGATGTCCTTTTGGTCAGTCCATATGTCCACCAAATTTGAAATGTATTTCACGAAGACTGATTTTGTTGATTTTTTTTTATTGTTGTAAATTTAATAAAACTAAAATTTAACTTATAACACATATATTATATTAATAATTGTACACTTGTATTTCCACTTCCTGAAATTTCATTTATCATACTTCAAAATTCAAAAGATGCAAATTTGAGCAACTTTGTAAATAACTATAGTTTTACCAACAAAACAAATGAAAAGCTAATTCTTTTATAAAAGGTTGCAGCTTCTGATCTGCCAAAAAAATGTTACGTCACCTTAATTATTTGTTCCTTATGGGTCTTTTTTAAGTGTCGTTTGTTCTCATTTCTCTTCATATCAAAACAATTTAAATACTTTCTCAAGATATTATTGAGCACAATGATTTATCTTCCCTTGAAGGTAAACCATCAAAATATGCCAAGGGGAAAACAATCACCTATAATTACTGCTAGTGCTTTAGTTTTGTGGTGCTCTTGATCATTTCTATTTATTTGTTTTATCTTTGTAATGATGCCTCTATTTGTGTTACAACTAAATTGCCGTGTTTTAAAATTTTTTTCCGAGATTTTACCTCTTGTTTTTTTTGCTTTGGTATTCAATGGCCGAATTCTATATTGTCATGTAAGGTTAGTCCTATGATATCCAATCATACTTACAATAACATCAAATTTTGCATAAATATTTACAACTTTTCCATCGTCATCGACAACCGGTACAGCTGATATTCTATGGTTAACAAACATATTTAATGCCTCGATCACAGGAGTAGTTGTTTTGGCCTAAAAATCAGAGAATTTCAACTATAATGTTCAAGTAAATATTCATCTTCTTTGACTAATGTTTTTAAATAACATTGTCATTCTTGCACAAAATACTTTTGTTTGTGTAGCATTTCCTTCAGTGTCAAAATTTGCATTTTTAATGTTTAGATCTTATAATATAAAATGATTCTTTTGTAATTGTACCAGGTTTCTAAAATGACATGCTTTCTCAATCAATCATCATGATATTTATATATCCTCATTATTTGGTAGCAGTTGTATCATAAGAAACTTTTGTGTTGGTTAATTTTAAACTGGAGACAAAATATAACTTCACTGTTGAAAACCAGTAACTTTGAAGACATGAAGAAGGTTATCAATTCCTCAGCACAGATAATATAATAACTGACCAATAAAGCAGATTATAAATCAATGCTTTTCAACGTGATCCCTTGTTCCACCAAGACACAGTAAATGATGATTATCAAGGGGAAGTAGCCAAATTCTATTGCAGAAACTTTATTGTAAGGGATTATCACCATTCTTATTATTGTTCGAAAAATTCTGCGGATCTGTCATATATTTGGATTTGTCTGCTTTCAAAACTGTCTACATATGGACTTTCTAGTCTAAACACTTCAAATCATTGACACAATGCATTTTCCAAACTTGAACTGGTTCCTCTTCAATAACACAATGTTTTGAAATTATTTTAACAGACAATACCATTTATGACGACAAAACAAATCTTTACAAAATCTCAAAATGTGTGGCATTCAGAAAACAAACTCAGGAAGAAAAGAAGTAGAATTTCACATTTTAGTAGATTGCAGTGTTTTACTTTTTAACCACTTACTGTTATTACACCATCAAATGTTCCTATGCTTAATTCTTGTAAAGTCTGATGCATAAAACTTGGTTTGGGCAATTCATTAATCTGTAATCAAATAATAACTTATACATAATACATTGTTTTTTTTTCTAAAAATTGGCAAAACATATTCCATTTTAACATTAATTTGACTGTATATCTTATATAACAGACCTGATTTTCCAGTTTCAATAAAAAGTGGAAATGAACTTGACTGGAAATAAATATACATTAAAATATTCATTACTGTAAAATAAAGATGTCAAGAATGAGATTTCTTACTTAAGGAGTAACACAACTAATTCGTAACCCAGTCAGGCACATATGTGAATTTAGTCCTTATTTGAGACTAAATAGTTCCAAGGAAGTGTTTATAGTATTACAGATTAAAAATAAAGGGCTATGCCGAGCGCAGCATGATACGACCCCAGCATGTCGACCACTGACATTTGAACAAGTGTAAACTAAAATGAATGTGGACAAAATAATTTGCTGGACACAATAAGGACCTTGACACATAAATTATCTGGACACCAACTAGTGAAAATAAAAATTAGCCCTTTTAATCCCTTATTACTAGGATATTGTAAGAGCTAAGAAATTCTGTTGACTACCATCAAGAGAAACCCAAAGAAAAAAACTCAGATTGAAATCAAATGAAATAAAGATTTCACATATTTTGAAATATTGCAATTTGGCCCCTTTGACTTATTATAGCTTGGAAACCGAAGAGCAACACAAAATATACTGCCATATTACTGAAAGCTTACAATGAGAATAATAAAAATCCCATCAAAAGCTAATGAAAAATAAAGATTTCACACATTTCTAATAGTTGCAATTTTGACCCCTTATAGCTCGGAAACGGAAAGAGATACATCAAATCCATTGACATATCTCTAAAAGCTAACATTGAGAGGAATCCATACAAAAAAATCCCATCAAAATCCGATTTAAACTTAAGATTTTACATATTTCTAAAAATTGCAATTTTGGCCCCTTTGACCCCTAATAGCTCGGAAACGGTAAGAGTTAGGCCAAATCCATTGATATAACACAGAAAGCCTACAACGAGAGGAACCTAAAGAAAAAAATCCCATTGAAATCGGATGAAAAATAAAAATTTTAGGTAATCCGCATGTTTGCAATTTTTGTCCCATTGGGCCCCTCATAGCTTGGAAAAGAAACAAGTAATCAAAAATCTAATGGCATAGCACTATGTTAATTTTTCATAAGGAATCAACTGCATCAAAATCAGACTAAAAATAAAAAAATTAAAATTTTTGAAATTCGCCCCCTTTGGGCCCCATATATCTCGTGAATGGTACATGCCACATGAAATCTGTTAGGGATACCACTGATTGGAAATTTCCTCAGGAGGACACTGAAAGAAACTTCATCAAAATCCGATGAATAATAAAGATTCTACAGTAAAATATGTAAAAACATCAAATTTTACCCTTTTTGGCCCCTTTTTTGAAAACGGGTGGGGCCTAACGACTAAAACTAAGCCAAGCCTTCCTTTAGTGTCAAGGAACATTGTGTTAAATTTCATAAGGATTGGTCAACTGAAACTAAAGTTATTAACCAAAAACAAAAGTGTCTACAGACGACGACGACAGCACCATACCATAATACTACCGCAAAAATTTTTGCCGTCGTATAATAACGACTAGTCATTATGAATTCAATTGAAAAGGCATTCCATACTGAATCTTTCCAGGCGGGGATGTACTTCACATAAATTGTCTCCCTTCTAAATTTGTTTACCTCAGCCTCTTCAAGTAAACAAGATGCAAGATGACATACCAACAGAAATAAAAAGATCAAATTTGCGACATTTGCGCTATGATTTAACATTTCATTTATTATGTTTCTTATGTCGCAACAACTACTGTATAGAACAGCTATATGGGTAATACACAATTGTCTTTGTTTGTTGCGAAAACATTGGTTTTCAAAACTGTCTCTGTGTGCTGTCAAAACTATACGAAAATGAAGAAAAATATATAGACACTCTCAAAAGGTGTGAGCGGACACAAAATTTGCAAGTATTATTGAATATACAATTCTGCATCGTATAAACAATATGAAATTGATTTCTTAAGGAGGTTTGCTCCTCACATTTTGGGATTTCTGTCAGATATTCGGAATCCCTGGGTTTTATCCATTTAAAAGCAATATAATTTTTTGCCCATTGACCCCCTTATTTTTTCCATAATTTCTTTTTATACATCTTTGTGAGCATTCTGTAAAAATTCCATTGAATTCTATTTATTCTGTCACATTCATTCATAGTTAAACCTTGCTAATGTTAATCCTATGAAAAATCCAAGGAGTTCAGTTTCCCGCCAAATTTTCAATCACTTAAATCTCAAAAACAAGAACATCAACCTAACATTTTTTTCACTTAAATTACTTCTTTTTGAATTTTCTAACTAAAAATCATGTTTATTAGAAATCCTATTTATTTTCAAATGGAGTAGCGAACCCCCTTAATATGGCCTTTTTCAGAATCCCCTTTTTAAAAGTTTCTAGTTAGGGAGAAAATGAACTTATACATTGTTGTATTTAGCTCATGGGTGATGATTACTCACTGTAAAATAAAACTTATGGGGCAATTAAAGGGGTTTGATTTACCTGTAGTACTTTTACTTGTTTGATTTCAAGATTTTCGTACAATGGTTTATGAGTATTTGAATTGTAATATTGAGATGGTAACAATTTGGTTCTATTTTAGGGGATAAATTGACCTTTTTATTTTTTAGATGAAAATGACTCCTTAAAGAACCTCAGAAAGAATGCATAGACAATAAAGATTCGACCATGTTTGAATTAGTATTCTGAAGAAAAGATGCAAAGGGTGGACACAAAAATTTGCACATGTATGATAGGGTTATTGGTGATCAGTATACAAATTTTGGTAGAAATCCAAAGATAGCCTTTTGGGGATCCAATTTGAAAGACAGGCACTACATTGATCTTTTATACAGATTTGTGCATTAAATGTGCATCTATCATTCACTTGCGACAATCTACATCGTTTTCATATAAATTCAAAATGTAGAGATAAAAAACATTTGTATTCTATTCAATGGAAATAACTTTAATTAACTTGAAACGATGAAAAACGATCCAAAAACAACATTTCTACCTCATTTAAACGAGAGGTCGATTTCTATTGTTTTATTTTAACCACTTCTGTTTTCAGCCTAAATTTATACGATTTCTTTAAAAATGAAAGAATTTATAAAAATTGAAAGCGGAGGTATTTTTCCTGTGAAAACACAGACAGGAAATACATATTCCTAGGCTGTGACCTACCGGGAACTAGTTGTTTCTTATATTACTGATAAGGTCGGTTAATTTTCACGAGGGTTTACTGAAAGAAGTGTCTTTTAGACGAGACATAGATCATTTTGTTTGAACTTCAGATAAAAAGTCTACGAACACAGAAACATGTGCAATTTAACATGGGAGGCCATGGGACACAGAATTAGTGGTGTTATACCTTTAGCAGACTGTTAACATGAGGTCTGAAATATGAATGGAGGCATTTGATTGGTTGACCTCTACTCAGAGAGAGAATGAGTTATTTTAAAACATCCTCAACAGGATCTTTGAGTCTGTTCCAATTCTTTAATGTCTGGTTATATAATTTGTACATGGAAGTTGCTTTTTTCACAAAAACACATGCTGTTTCAAACAAAACTCAGACATCATGTGTTTTTGTTTTTTGATTTTTTTTGGGGGGTGTGTGTGCGTGATGGTTAATACTTTTGATGAATTCTCTGAAGGATTTTCCCGAAAAAAAATTTAAAGAGGGGCAGAAATGCAAGTTATTTATTTTTACCAGGGTAGGCGTATTAAACTTAATTATACCTATTGCTTATACCTGAGAAAAAATCCAAATTGTGGTGGTGGTACCCTAAATTTTGACTTGCGTTCCTAACACCCCCTGTACAATTTTTCCTGGAAAAGCCCCGAGTGACACAACAAGAAAAACAAACCCTAATATGATTTTGAAAAGGCTATAGGATGGACAAGGGTAAAATCAAGGTTTCCATACAATTTGTATACATATTCAGTTTGCAGTTTCTATATTTGAAAGGCAGTTTGACTATGAGGTCCTATTAACAGTCAATCTGGTCTGTGATTCTACAAAGTACATATTTAACCTGTATTTTATTAGACCAAGACTTGATCAATGTGTGACTTAATTCTTTATAGGTTGATAAGACTACTTAACAGCATTGCACCATGTGATTTACTTAATTTTCATCCATTACACACTCAACAAATACTATCCACAAGAATTAGTCAAAATGTAGAAAAAATATTCAATATTCAGACAACATCTGTAGCGGTGACTCAGATTCTGAAGTGGTATGATTTCTCAAGCCCATAATCTATAGGATAATAACCTAGTTTTGGGGTCTGCATTAAATAAGTACATAACAGTTTCTGTTGAAAACTGATTGAATTGTAGTGTAACATCAAGGGTTCAAACACCAATCAGACTTATGAAAACAATTCAAGCAATCGAGGTCGAACTGTGGTTAAGGATGGTCAATCCTCAGGTTTTTGAAACTGTCTCAGACTTTCGGAATTCTCTGATTTTATCCATGATGATGCATTAGAAAATTTTGCACACTGACCCCTGTTTTTCTTTTGAAAAAATGATAGTATACACCTTCAACAGACTTCTGACAAATTTTGATGAAATTCTTGATATTCCTTCATTGCATTTCAAAGGTTGATTGCCTTAATGCAAAGTGAATGAAAAGTCTAGAGAAGTTCGGTTTCCCGCCAAAATTTCAAGCGCTTAAATCTCAAAAACGACCACACTGACATATCGATATTTTTTGCTTAAAATGATGTATGATCCATATTCTAATGAATAAAAATATAATTTTTAAATCCTTGAGATAATAAACTTGCGGAGTGACCATCCTTAAATTAGAACAATGAGTCCAGAAAAAGGGTTTGAGACATCCATGGTGTTCTTATTGTTGAAGTTTAAGCCATTGAAGCTGAACTGCAAGATAGAAAAGGAGGTGAAAAATTTTCATACAGACTAATTAGTTTTGAGATTATACTATTTGAAAGGACACTTAACTCCTTCTGATGTGCAAGTGGCATAGAGCTGTAAGAAAAGGGGGAAGATTTTGTGGATAATCATTGTTTGTGACCCAAACTTGATACGTACAAAAAATAAAGAAGCTGCATATATATTTTAGAAGTCGCTTGTTACCTACCCACAATCCTTTGAAATAAAATAGCCCCTTGTTCTATATAACATTATACTTACACATAAATATAAAAATCTAAGAATGCGTTTGTGAGTCAGGATATATAGGGCGTTACCAGTCACCCGATCTATCACAGGAAGTCTGTGGACGTGATTGTTTATTAAAGTTTTGATTGCATCAAATAAGCTGGCATCTGGTTCAATAAAGACGAATGGTTTGATTTTCTCACTTAAAACCTCTGAAAAAGATGTATACAGGTCATTAGTTTGCACTCTTAACAAGTTACCATTATAGCACAAGTTAGTACACTCATAACATATCAATGGTTTGTAATGCCTGATATTTTTCATTTGTTGACAATATTAAGTTAACTTACTAAAAGGTTTGAGTGTTTAAATGTCTCATGGTGACTTCAAAATGAAGAACAATAAAAGCATTATTCCATTTGCTTAATTTTATCATTTTGCCGCATGCACATTTTATCTACAACTTTATGGAAAGTACCATTATAGGCAGGCCAGACCCAGTCCAGTGTTTTGATAATAAGACTTCTACGTTCTTTTCACCTCAAAAAACAACAAAGGCTTCAATAAACCCCTAGCATAGCCACTAGATGTGTATGGATGAGACACAGTCTCAACCAAATTGTTCAATAAAATTAATTATGCATGTAAAATCTCAAATTTTCTTATAAAAATATACTCAGAATATTTTTGCAACTTCTTGTTCAGCTAAATGATGTTTCTGCATCTGTTTAATCCATTAATTTGATTCATATAATAAAATAAATAAAGGAACATGTTGTTTAGTTTGATATCCATTGTAAACTAAGGAGTATCTCCCTCTTGCATAGCTCTGTCCTTAGCTGAATTTTGGCTTTTCTATTAATATCCTATAGGATCAGCTTTTACATGTATTTCAGTTTATGAACTTCCAAATGTTTTTGATTTGATCTGCACTGAAGAGACTTAAGTTGTCAAATACATATACAGTCAAACTTCGATGGCCCGAACACCCAAAGGACAGATGAAAAGAGTTCGAGTAGGAGGGGTGTTCGAATTATCGAGGTCAAACTATGTAAAACTTAAACAAATGGACCAGAAAATGGGTTCGAGACATCCATGGTGTTTGAGTTATTGCAGTTCGAGCCATCGAAGTTCCACTGTATACAGAAACTAAATCAACAGTAACTTTGGCAGTTTATTTATTATAAAATACACAAAAACTTGTAAAAAACAAAATACGATAGTAATGGATTGAACAGGCCTGTTTACTGTGTGTTAATCCACAGGCACTTGTACTGGTGTGGACTCTCCAGCCCGGTGGATAGAAACAAGTGCCTGTGTGTTAATCTGTATAAATTACAATGTTATTGATTTGTCTATTGTTTTAATGTGAAGTACATGTCTGTATACAAATGCATCTATTTTACAGTGTTGTCTCAAAATATATTATTTCAAAAGTCACAATAACTTTATAAGACACAATAAGTCCTCTCCCTTGGGTTCTATTCTTAACTTGTCTATGTGCTGGTTTTAGGATTTTTGTCTCGGTTTGTAAATGTCATTTGATTTTTTTTTTATATTGTACTATCATATGTTTTGTTTTGTTTTTATATTAGAGGAATAATATCTGCAATTTATTTACTTTCAAAAAATGTATTTTCTTAAAATTTTAAGAGGTGACCCAAAACAAATTGTGTTTTGTTGAAACAAAATGTTTTTGATTTCAATGCTAAAATCAACTGATTAATATTTAATACAGAGGTAGCAGTTCTAACATGTCTACAGGGTGTAATTGAAATAATTTTTATCCTTTCCATGCAGATAAAATCAAATAATTGGGAAGATATAAGAAAGAGCTGACAAAATAAATAACCTAATGGCACTTAAAATAATACCAAAATAAGTTGTATATTTACTCTATTGTAGTACATGTTAACTATTATAAATTTATTGTATTGATTTATCCATTACCTCAGAAAATTTGTCTGTTGGTCGGAAACCTTGCTTATCTGTAAATATTATATCATATTCCAGAAAGCATAAACCAGACAGAATCTTAATGTTCTGGATTGATGCTATTTTTGTACTTATCTTTAAATCAATATCAATATTGATAAACGTGTATTGCAAACTGAAAATTTCTGCATTTAAAAAAGGTCTTGTCATTTGTAACCTAAATGTCTCTAAGGTTTATTTTTTTCCCTGATTGTGTGATGCAATATATTATGCAGAGTTTAGAACAACTTATTGACAGTTCAACTTTGTTTCATCAAATCTGGAAGGGATGCAAATCCTTTTACAAAGCAAGTTACTCTTTAGGAAACATATTGTATTGTATACATTTTGTACTGAAGGGGATAGTTCTATTGTTGAAAATTCAACCCTAAGATCTTTGAAGCAGTGCCAACTTTCATTTGGGTTTCCTCACGTTAAAAACAGGATAATTATCGTTTCCAGTAGATTTCATGAATTCCTCTTTCTGTTTCTGAAACCGTGAAATGTATGTTGTTGAAGGCTAATCTACTTTAAGAATTACATTTATCTTGTTTCAGTTGTAATTTTATCCATATTTTCTACAAATATTTGTGTATGTAACTAACACTGGAGATTTTTCCTGTCGGAGCCACAAAAACTGGTTTCCTGTAGAAACCATACAAACTGGTTCCCTGTACTTACCTCTCCATGTAGCTATTTTGTGTTCCTCTAATTCATCCATTTGAACCTGTTAAAATATTAGAGAATACTAAAATTATTAAATTCCCTGGATTTTAAAGTAAACATAAGTAAATTTGAGAGAGAAAAAATTCAGCATTTATGATTATCTATGATCAGACATTTTATAATATATATTCATTGAATTTTGAATTTTCAAATGTTTTGACAATATCAAAATTGGAGAGAAATACTTGAAATGGCTTTCTACATATAAACTTGTTAAATTCAGCATTATTTTTACAAAGTTGCAAAACTAAATTTCGATACCATGCAATAGAAATAGAGTAGTGTGGTAAATTTCTATGATATAATGTATTCTGTAAGTTTTGTCATGTGACAGGGAGAATTCATGATAACTAGAGGCTCAGAGACTGAGCCTGTATTGCTCACCTGGCAAAATGCTTCTACCCCATACATGACTAAAAAAGATGTTTCCTTACTAATGGGGGCAAATGTTTAGCTATGTTCTTCATTAATACCCATGTTTTTTGTCTGATCCTATTGAAATGAATAATTTTTGCAAAGGACCTCCTATACATTTCAGAGATGATGATTATAAGGATGGTTATCTCATTCCTGGCTCTAATGTTAAACTATGTTCTGCACTGGAGGCTATCTTTTTTGTCAGATCCAAGTACCTTCCATACATCCTTACTGTAAAGATTGGTTGAATTTGCTTCAGTAGCGTCAGGAGATAGCAAATAGATGCTTTTCCCTTAGGGTCCCATGTTAGACTATGTTCTGCGCTGGCAGCCATGTTATTAACGGAATCGGAAAATTTCGGCAATCTCCATAAAAGACCTTCCATACATCAATCCTGTAGAGTTTGGTTCAATTTTCTTCAGTAGCTTCAGAGGAGATAGTAAATATATGCGTTTCCCATAGGGTCACATGTTAAACTATGTTCTGCGCTGGCAGCCATGTTTTTTCACGGATCGAAAAATTTCTGCAAACTAAGAAAAGAACCTTACATACATCATTCCTTTAAAGTTTGGTTCAATTTGCTTCAGTAGCTTCAGAGGAATTAGCAAATATATGCTTTTCCCATAAGGTCACATGTTAAACTATGTTCTGCACTGGCGGCCATGTTTTTTCAAGGATCTAAAAAATTCTGCAAACTAAGAAAAGAACCTTACATACATCATTCCTTTAAAGTTTGGTTCCATTTGCTTCAGTAACTTCAGAGGAGATAGCAAATATTTGCTTTTCCCATAGAGTCCCATGTTAAACTATGTTCTGCGCTGGTGGCCATGTTTTTTCACGGATCATAAAAATTTCGGCAAACTAAGTAAAGGACCATCCATACATCATTCCTGTAAAGTTTGGTTCAATTTGCTTCAGTAGCTTCAGAGGAGATAGCAAATATATGTTTTTTCCCATAGGGTCCAATGTTAAATCTAAGTTCAGCGCTGGCGGCCATGTTTTTTGGCGGATCGGAAAAATTTCGGCAAACTAAGTAAAGGACCTTCCATACATCATTCCTGTAAAGTTTCGTTGAAATTGGTTCAGTGGTTTCAGAGGAGATAGCCAAAATATGAAAAGTTTACGGACGGACGGACGACGGACGCCAAGTGATGGCAAAGGCTCACATGGCCTTTAGGCCAGGTGAGCTAAAAATACAATTTGGAAATGTTTCCTGCAAAATATGATGTTTTTGGTTAATGATGCTTAAATATTTGTTTCAAACAATATTTATTTTGTGAAAAATGCAACTAGCTTGTAACAATTATACACATGAAGTTTCCAGAACTTATCACTGATTGGTTGTTTTCAGGATACGATGTAACTCCCAAAGGAATGGCTATTTTGTTTTCATTTCAGTTTGTTTGTAGTCATAACTTAGACAGAATCAATGGGAGATAACTCTAATTTTGAAAGTGTATTCTTTTTTCCTGTTGTCTTTTTAACTGTTGTATTATAAACATTAAACTTTGTTACATTATACTCACTAAAGGTGACTTATAATACTTATATAATATAAGTATAAAGTCTGTAATCGTCAACATGCCTGAAAATATAAATAAAAATCAAACTTTTAACATTTTTACTCACGACTTCAAATTTTTTTTACTATGTAAAATTTACTAACAATATAAGACTAGATTTTAGCTTAAGTTATTCTTGCTTACTTGATTATCATTGAAGGTGTACAATATGAAAAGTCTTTGACTTTATATAAAGCTAAAATCTAACAATGATATAATGTTGAACTTCAATAACTTGAACTGTCATGGATGTCTCTAACCCTTTTCCTGGATCCTTTCTATGAATTTAAACTCAGTTTAACCTCAAACCTCAAACACCCCTCTAGTTCAAACTGTTTTCATTGGTTACTTCAATGTTCTCGCCTTTGAAGTTCAACTGTATGAGGTTGAAGTTAAAATCTAATAGCTATATCACTGATTCAAAGTGAGACCATACAATGAATAAGCATTTTAGTTTTGTTTGACTTCACATTATTCTAAATTAAGGTGGTACAAGGTTATTTTAATGTAAAGGGTTTTCAGTTATTTGTCCTATGTCCAGTAAGGCTAACCACACAACCTTCTAGCCTAATTCTAATTTCTGATTCATCCTGAACTGACATTCTATTTTTTTGTATATCCATGCACAATCCCGAATCAATATAATTTTATGTAACAGGACAATTTACATCTCTATGAATAAATGAACAAAAATTTGATGATAACCATGGAAACAAAATATGATAAAATGTTTTATTTAGGCTGAATTTATATAACAAAAATAAAAAGCCCAAGATTAACCTTAAAAATCAATAGTTATATAGGAGACGGAAGTCATGATGACATAAATAGCAACTAAAAATTAGATCTCATTTGTATGTTATGTCTGTCGTAATCATTTATATCCTTGCTTCCAGTTTGGTATACAACTGATGATAAATAATTGTAAATTCCTCGTGTTCAGATTCAAAGTCCTAAAACATGCCCAAAAATGCAAATAAGCAGTGTGGAGGCCGTGAAAAGATTCCCAATGCACGAGAGGTTTGCTCTAAATATATTTCAGTTATGGTGTACTTGTTCTTGAGAGAATATTTTATGTAATTTCCAAATGTTAATCTTACCATTCTGTTTAAGTACCCACATATCACTATTTTATTATGCCAAGTCTTTTTTGCAATTGACTGGATGAGTTCCCTGTGGTTGTTTATATTGTCTTCTATGAGCCCTCTGTCGGGCAACAGATGACAGCAGTTGTAAGAACACTGCCAGTTAATTTTATGTTTGTTGACAACCCCTCATTCTTAGAAAATGAACAACATAGATGTGGCGTTGCTGGACAATCAGCAATGAATTACACTCAAACTGGTTCTAAGGGCTGTATTGAACTTACTGTGAGGTAAGGTATGAACAGAGCTCATTGTTGAACCCTCATGGTTACTTCAAGATGAAGAACAACAATAAAAGCGTTGTTTCATTTTTTGTTTTTACAATGTATTTGTAGAGACTTTGTCTCATTTGCATTTACTCCATATCCTCTCATTGTTAATTACTGTAATTAGTGTAACAACCTATTCCCCCAATAGTTGTGATTGGAATAACAGTTTCTTCAGTAAATGGATTTTTCCGTATAAGACAGTGTCGCGTGAAGCTGTGTTACAAAGGTAAATGTCCAATCCAATGTTGTGATTTGTTCGACGTAACAATTGAGAACTCCACAAAAAATGGCAAGATTTACTTTCCGTCGGGTTGATCATAGTATTTTACCGAAGAAACAGGTTCTTACATACGACCAAAATTAAAGATCAGGATATCTTGTATCACTCGGGAAAAGACGGAATTTGTCACACTCGTGAAAGATATCCCTTATCTTCAATATGGTCTCCTATAAGAACGTATTAGTCTGTAAACTTGGTATGAAATTCTATTTTGGCCTGTTTCTGTAGTCATGTCCCTTTAAACTTAGGATTTAGTGTCAGTGCAATGATAAAGATATATATTATTATATCTTATAATATTAACTGGATGTTTCCATATATAGAACATTCTTGACATGCTCAATTGTCATTAACAAGTTCGTAAGCTCTCAGACAACTGATGCTAACCAACTCCAAATATAGATTTATCTACTGTCTATATTGTCTCTTCATCATTTTATGGCTATTAAAATGTCATATTGTTGAAAAATCATAGTTATCCAAATACCCATGGTAGTAATAGAACATAAAATACATGAAAATTGTCAGACAAAACGAGATTTATTCCTCAAAATTATGCAACTGGTGAAAAATATCATATTAAAGTTAGACAAATAAATCTTGAGAATCCCCATAGGAAATTAAGCATGGTTTATTTGTAGAATTAGGTAATAATCTGATACATGGACAAAAAAATTCTTTGCAATCTTTACAAATTTGGTTATACTTAATTCTTAGATTTGTTGTATGTAATCATTTAACATCAAAGCCTGCAATGGTCTATACTATCATGACTATGTCATGTTCTATATGCTACCATTTTTTCATTAGCTTATACCCAAATAAGCACCATGTGTCAAAAAGATGGGAAAATAGTGATCTGTCAACTAAAACTTTAGAGCAAAAACAAGAGGCTCAGAGACTGAGACTGTATCGCTCACCTGACAAAATGCCTCTATGCCATGCATGTCCAAAAATGATGTTTATTACCAATGGGGTCTAATGTTTAGCTATGTTCTCCACTAGCACCCATGTTTTTTTCTGATCCTATCGAAATGAGTTATTTTTGCAAAGGACCTTCTATACATTTATTTAAATTTGCTTGAATAGTTTCAGAGAAGATGATGAAAAGGATGGTTTTCTCATACAGGGCTCCTATGTTAAACTATGTTCTGCACTGGCGGCCATTTTTTTATTGGATCTAAATGAAATGAGCAATTTTTGTAAAGTACCATTAGTACATCATTCTTGTGAAGTTTGGTTGAATTTGTTTCAGTGGTTACAGAGGAGAAGATGTGATGAACATGAAAATGTGATTTTCCCCAAAGAGTTCAAATTTAAACTATGTTCCGTGCTGGCCCCCATGTTTTTTGTCAGATCGGACCAAAATGAGCAATCTTTTTAAAGGATCTTTAGAACATCATTCCAGTAAAGTTTGGTTGAATTTGCTTCAGTCTTTTCAGAGGAGAGATGAAAATGCGATTTTCCTAAAGGGTCCAATGTAAAACTATGTTCCGTGCTGGCGGCCATGTTTTTTATCGGATCAGCATTAAATGAGCAATCTTTGTTAAGGACCTTTAGTACATCATCCCTGTAAAGTTTGGTTGAATTTGCTTCAGTGGTTTTAGAGGAGAAGATGAAAATGTGATTTTTCCCATAGGGTCCAATGTTAAACCTAAGTTCCACGCTGGTGGACATGTTTTTTGTGGAATCGGAACTAAATGAGCAATATTTGTTAAGGACCTTTAGTAAATCATTCCTGTAAATTTTAGTTGAATTTGCTTCAGTGGTTTCAGAGGAGAAGATGAAAATGTGATTTTTCTCATAGGGTCCAATGTTAAGCCTAAGTTCCACGCTGGCGGCCATGTTTTTTGTCGAATTTGAACGAAATGAGCAATCTTTGTTACCTGCTGGCCGCCATGTTTTTTTATATCAGACTGAAAGGAAATGAGCAATATTTGTTAAGGACATTTAGTACATCATTCCTGTAATGTTTGGTTGAATTTGCTTTAATGGTTTCAGAGGAGAAGACGAACATGTGATTTTCCCCATAGGGTCTAATGTTAAACCTAAGTGCCGCACTGGCAGCCATGTTTTTTGTCGGATCGGAACAAAATGAGCAATCTTTGTAAAGGACCTTTAGTACATCATCCCTGTAAAGTTTGTTTGAATTTGCTTCAGAGGTTTCAGTGGAGAAGATGAAAATGTGAAAAGTTAACAGTCGATGGACGCAAGAAGACGGATGCCAAGTGATGGCAATAGCTCACACTGACCCTTCGGGTCAGATGAGCTTACAAAAAGGCCAAAAATTGTGATAACAAAAGCCCATGAACCTGTAAGTTCCCAAACATTTTATGCTTATTCCTTTCAGTTATTATTAAAAATGTTCGCAAATGTTTGTAAATATTGCAGAGATCTGCTTGGATTAGTTAAATTTTCATTTTTAGCAAATATAATAATAAAATTACCTCACTTGAATGTTTTTAGTGCTGGAGACAGTCAATATTTGAATTTCATATGAAACCAATTCAAATTTCTACTTCAGATAAAAATAGACTTTTATATAACAAATTTATTTTTGTCTGACCCAGTTTTTTTAGTTAATTTTCCTTGACAACATTTCTGCCACTTATATAACTACAGTGTTAAAACTGAGATATTTAAGAATTTCCGTTTTTTCAACAGGATATTTGCCCTTAAAATTAATCAGGTTATTCAGATTGATCTTAAACTGTACCAAAGTTCGACTTGATGTCTATTTGTAACAAATGTATGAAGTCTTTCCGTGATATAATCTTTCTTTGTTTCCCTTAAACTGACTGCTTTGTTTTTTTTTCATAAACAAGAATATGTGTCTAACGGACACAATGCCCCGCCTCACAGCTCTTTTGAAGAATGGAATATTTCGTGTCCAGTAAAGCATGAAGTTGCTTTCATGGAAATATTCTTATTATGATTTTAGTTTAATTATAGAATAATAGGTATTTAATAAAATTCAATAATAGCATACATCCTTCACAGAAGATGAAACTTACATTGTAAACTATTCCCCCTTTTCCATGACCAGTGAAGCATGAAGTTGGTTACATTGGTAAATATTTATAATATCTTTTATTTATTTATATCCTAATGAGTATCTATATAAAGTGTAATGATAATAGCATACATCCTTAACAGAGAAAAAAACTTCAAACTGAGGTTAAACCTCATACATACACCCCTTTTTTCCATGATCACTGAAGCATGAAGTTGGTAGCATGGATAAATTTTTATTATGATTTTTGTTTAATTAGATGCTAATGTGTATTTATGTAAAGTTTAATGATAATAGCATACATCCTTCATAGAACTTCAACCTGTCGGTAAACCTCATACTATCACAATTTTTTCCCGTGATCAGTGAAGCATGAAGTTGGTAGCATGGGTAAAGTTTTATTATGATTTTTGTTTAATTAGATGCTAATGTGTATTTATGTAAAGTTTAATGATAATAGCATACATCCTTCATAGAACTTCAACCTGTCGGTAAACCTCATACTATCACAATTTTTTCCCGTGATCAGTGAAGCATGAAGTTGGTAGCATGGGTAAAGTTTTATTATGATTTTTGTTTAATTAGATGCTAATGTGTATTTATGTAAAGTTTAATGA
>MJUU01031394.1:162562-174977 GCA_002080025.1 Modiolus philippinarum | reverse complement strand
GAAAATTTTCATTATGTTCAATAAAGGGAAAAATGGCCAAGTCCCTGTGACCCAACAGGAAGTTGATATTAAAAGGGGACCAAAATGACAGACGACACTTTCCTCCTATATATAAAGTCAAATACCAAATTTGAAATGGATCGGTCCAGCAGTTGCTGAGAAAAGTGCGACAAAAATTTTCACCATGTTCAATAAAGGGAAAAATGGCAAAGTCCCGCCAAACAGAAAGTGGATTTCATAAGGCGACTAAAATGGGAGACGATGCATTCCCCCTATATATAAAGTCAAATACCACATTTGATATAAATTGGCCCAGCAGTAGCTGAGAAAAGTGCTACGAAAAAATTTCACCATGTTCAATAAAGGGAAAAATGGCAAAGTCCCGCCAAACAGGAACGTAATATCATAAGGCGACCAAAATGGGAGATGACGCATTCCCCCTATATATAAAGTCAAATACCAAATTTGAAATAAATCGGCCCAGCAGTTGCTCAGAAAAATGTGACGAAAATTTTCACTATATTTGAGGGGAAAATGGCAAAGTCCCGCCAAACAGGAAGCTGATATCATAAGGCAACCAAAATAGGAGATGACGCATTCCCCCTATATATAATGTCAAATCCCAAATTTGAAATAAATCGGCCCAGCAGTAGCTGAGAAAAGTGCGACGAAAATTTTCACTATGTTCAATGAAGGGAAAAATGTCAAAGTCCTGCCAAACAGGAAGTTGATATCATAAGGCAACCAAAATGGGAGACGACGCATTCCCACTATATATAAAGTTAAATACCAAATTTGAAATAAATTGGCCCAGCAGTTGCTGAGGAAAGTGCAACAAAAATTTTCACTATGTTCAACTAGACATCGGAGAGATGGCAGCCATCTCTCTGGGCCCCCCTGTAATATAAGTGCAAATTTAAGTGTGTGTGGACACAATACAGGTGTGAACACAGTACAAGTGTGGACACTACACAAGTTTGGACACCATCATGGTCAAAGGTCACCAATCATGGTCCATGACAGGTCGCCTTGAAGTGATCTATCTACATGCAAATCTCAAAAGCCTATCTCATAAGACAAAAATAGTAATGGTGGATTACATGACACCCCGCCACGTTTCACAAAATTTCTCAGTTAAAAGGGGCATAACTCCACAACGATGTGTACCACTGAACCCAAATTATACTTGGCCTGTGTTTTGTGGTAAACAATTTACATACCCTTTTTGAAGACAGTATGTTATTTCATTCACAAGTTATGAGTACAAACCCCAAAATTTGCAAAATTTCTAAGTTAAAAGGGGCATAACTCCAGAACCCCTAGGACCTCTGAATCCAAAATTGAACTTGACCTGAGTTTTGTGGTGAACAACTTGCATACCAAGTTTGAAGACCTTGTGTTATTTCGTTTACAAGTTATCAGTCGGAAACCCTAAAATTCGCAAAATTTCAAAGTTTCAAGGGGCATAACTCCAGAACCCCTTGGACCTCTGAACCCAAAATCGAACTTGACCTGAGTTTTGTGGTGAACAACTTGCATACCATGTTTGAAGACCTTGTGTTATTTCATTCACAAGTTATCAGTCGGAAACCTTCGGAGGACAGACGGACGGACAGACCGACAGACAGACGGACAGACGACTGAGGGTATCACATAATACCTCGCCACTTCGTGTGGCGGGGTATAAAAAGATATAGTCCAGACACAACTTGTCAGTACATAAGCATCAATCTGCCCTCGACGACAAAGGTCAAGGTCAAAGGTCACCAATCACTGTTCATGACACATCGGCTTGAAGTGATCTATCTACATGCAAAATATCAAAAGCCTATCTCAAAAGGCAAAAAAGTTATAGCCCGTACATCACTTGTCATTATAAAAGCAAAAATCTGACCTTGACGACAAAGGTCAAGGTCAAAGGTCACCAATCATTTTTCATGACACATCGTCTTGAAGTGATCTATCTACATGCAAAATATCAAAAGCCTATCTCAAAAGACAAAAAAGTTAAAGCCCAGACACGACTTGTCATTATAAAAGCAAAAATCTGACCTTGACGACAAAGGTCAAGGTCAAGGTCAAAGGTCACCAATCATTGTTCATGACACATCGTCTTGAAGTGATCTATCTACATGCCAAATATCAAAAGCCTATATCAAAAGACAAAAAAGTTATAGCATTGACACGACTTTGTTACGGACGGATGGACGGACAGAGCAATTACTATAGGGCGTCCGCCACTATGTGGCGGGGCCCTAATAAAGGGAAAATGGCAAAGTCCTGCCAAACAGGAAGTTGATATCATAATGTGACCAAAATGGGAGACGACGCATTCTCCCTATATGTAAAGTCAAATGCCAATTTTGAAATAAATCGGCCCAGCAGTTGCTGAGAAAAGTGCGAAGAAAATTTTCATTATGTTCAATAAAGGGAAATAAAGGGCTACGCCGAGCGCAGCATGATACGACCGCAGCATGTCGACCACTGAAATTTCAACAAAGGTAGTTTAAAGTGAATGTGGACACAGTAAAGAGCTTGACACAATAATTAGATGGACACAAAAAGAAGCTAGACACAGTTATTAGCTAGAAACAAAATAGGGAATAAATAAACCCTTTTGATTACTTACTGATAAAAAACCATAAGAGCTATGCAGAATATGTACTATCAACTAAAACTTTACATCCATAGAAATTCAAAGAAAAAATCCATCGAAATCCGATGAAAAATAAAGATTTGACATATTTAGAAAAATTGCATTTTTGGCCCCTTTGACCCCTTGTAGCTCGGAAACGGTAAAACCTACAAAAAATCCGTTGACATACTGCTGAAAGCATAGATCACGAGGAATCCAAAGAAAAAAATCCCATCGAAATCCGATGAAAAATAAAGATTTGACATATTTAGAAAAATTGCATTTTTGGCCCCTTTGACCCCTTGNTTCGCAATTTTGGCCCCGTTCGGCCCCTCATAGCTGGGAAAGGAAACAAGTTACCAAAAATCTAATAGCTGAGTGCTATATTAATTTTTCGCAAGGAATCCATTGAAAAAAACTGCATCAAAATTGGACTTAAAAAAAAAAAAATTTTTTTGAGATTTGCCCCTGTTGGGCCCCATTTATCTCGTGAGTGGTACATGCTACGTGAAATCCGTTGGCATACTCCAGATTGGAAATTTCCTCAGGAGCACACTGAAACAAACCCCATCAAAATCCAATAAATAATAAAGATTCTACAGTCAAATATGTGAAAACACATTATTTAACCCTTTTTTGGCCCCTAATTCTGAAATGGGTGGGGCAAAAACCTAAAGGAAAAAAACGTTTCTCAAGAATGTTCCAAGAAACATCATACTAAGATTTGAAAACAACCCATCCACTAGAACCAAAGTTATGCTGTCCACAGACACGAAAATACCTAATTTTACCCCTTTTTGGCCCCTTTTTTGCCTCTTTTTCAAAAACGGGTTGGGCAGGGAATGCGAAATTAAAACCTGGGCTTATGCTTGTGCCAACAAACATCATACTAAAATTTGATAACAATCCGTTCACTAGAACTAAAGTTATGCTGTCCAAAGACGCCGACGCCGACGCCAGCGCCATACCATAATACGGCCGCAAAATTTTTGCGGTCGTATAAAAATGGCTAAGTCCCGGCAAACAGAAAGCTGATATCATAAAACAACCAAAATGGCAGATGACACTTTCCCCCATACATAAAGTCAAATACCAAATTTGAAATAAATCGGCCCAGCAGTAGCTGAGACAAATGCAACAAACTTCGGACAGAAGGACGGAAGGACGGACGGACAGACGGACGGACAAGGGTATTCCAATATACCACCTGCTCACAATTGGGGGTATAACATAATCTGCAACTCATCAACATAAACTCACATACCAAATATCAAGTCAATACCACAAGTGGTCTTCAGAAAAAGTAAGGAAAGCCGTTATTTCATGATGACTGAACTCCAAAAGGACAGACAAAACTCGAACTCGCCCTGTCTCTCCTCAAAGTAAAATCACATGCCCCATATCAAGTAGTCTATAAAACTGTTTGTTGTGGAATGATGATCAGAACAATAAAAACTTTGTCAACCAAAGGTCTCTCCAATGAGAATATAACCTACGAATATTAAAACTGATTCCCTGTGAATACCTCAAATTATATTTTCTTCACAGAAAAATCATCTGAAGGTTATTCTTTTCAATATGAAAATGTTTTATACAGTTCTATTTGTGATAAATGAAGATAGGATACTGACATCAATATGTATTATTATTACTATAGAAAATGCTCTATACTTGTCATCGGCAAATTGATAATGAAGATAGAGGGTATAAACAAGAGGCTCTTAGACTGTTTGACACCAATACAATGTATAATACACGTATTATTATTACTATAGAAAATGCTTTATACTTGTCATCGGCAAATTGATACACAAGGAAGATAGACTGTATAAACAAGAGGCTCACATGAGACTGTTTAGCTTAGGTTTGTATATACATGTTGTATGTAATAAAAGTTTAACTTAGGTTCATATATCATAGAAGTAACATTCAGAATTATTTTTAATGAATGCAATCTTCGACAATTCATCAGGACAATAACCTGTCATGTATAATTTTTTATTCATTGAGGCCACTACCAATTTATAAGTGGCAGAACAGGTGCAGAGAAAGGTCATTGGCTTGTCCTTGTCTTCTTATGAAATTTTAGTTTCTTGATATTCAGGTTATTGGATGTGGTTTGTTTCCATTGATTTATTCACATTTTTACCATTTTAGGGGCCATTTTGGGCTTGCTTTATGGTGCGAGGTTCCTCACTGTGTTGAAGACCGTACAGTGACCCCTAGATGCTGTTTTGGGTAGTTTTAACCTGAATATGGGATGTTGTCTCCTGAACATTTACCCCATTTCCTTTCTTTTTCATATTAAAGATTTATTTTATTTGTGGATTGGTTTGGGGTATTTTGTTCGGGGGAGGGGGGTTATAAGTAAGAATTACCAATGTACCTTGTTGGTTGCCATTTGTGTGTGGGGCTAGGTTAAATGTAGGAATTACAATATTCTTGGTTGGATGGATAATATTTTTTGTGGGGAGAGGTTATGGGTACGAATTACAATTTCTTTGTCAGGTTGTAGGGATATTTTGTTTACAGGTTGGTGGTTATGGGTTAGGGGAACTAATTACAGTGTACTTTGTGGGGAGAGGTTATGGGTACAAATTACAAGTTTTTTGTTGAAGGGATATTTTGTTTACAGGTTGGTGGTTATGGGTTAGGGGAACTAATTACAGTGTACTTTGTGGAGAGAGGTTACGGGTACAAATTACAAGTTCTTTGTTGTAGGGATATTTTGTTTACAGGTTGGTGGTTATGGGTTAGGGGAACTAATTACAGTGCACTTTGTGGGGGTAGAGAATTGAATATAAATCGGTTAGGCAGTCTGCCTCTTCTGCCCTATCTTTACCTAATTATTAATGCCCTATTTCTGTTTTTTTTCAGATGTTTTCGGATTATCTGAATATCATTTCTTCAAGCTATCTAAATGCTCAAGGTTCATACACAACCCTATCTTAGTCATATTGATCCTGAAATTATTTCATATTAAGTACCATTCCCCATAATCCAATAAGAATTTTTATCTATAGGACTATCAAGACTATAAAGACTTCCTATAGAAGACTTCTGTACACGACAGGAATGATTGATGAAGGAGATATGTGATCCTTTGTCATCAATCACAAAAAAATTCAATATCAATGTACTTTTATTAGTTGGACAATCATCTGAAAATCTAGATTCCTTCAAGAATTTACAATTACAGTAATTGACCTCACTATGGAAAAGTATTGGTTGATACTTATTCTATTTTTATTATACTGGTATTTTTCTCCAAAACAAGACACACCAGCATTGATTAATGTTTACCTTGTCTTCAATGTATAGAACAAAAATCCATCAATTTCAGCTCATGATTTGATTGAAATAACTAAATACCAAAGTTACTGTGAATTTAATTTCTGCATATGCGCATTTCAACAACTAATGTCTCTTCAGTGCAGGTATAACCTAAACAGTTGGAAGACCATAAAGTCAAAGATATGTAAAAACTGGTAGAGAACAAATAATCAAAATGATCTAAATATAAAGTCAACATCAGCTAAGGACAGAGCTTTGCATGAGGGAGATACTCCTTAGTTTTCAACAAAATTTACAAAAAAAATCCAAATAGAATTGGCTCTCGGGTCAGCACCGAAGTACTGACTACTGGGTTGGGGAATACCTAGGGGACTAACAGTCCACCAGCAGAGGCATCGACACAGTGTAACAAATAACTAAATACCGAAGTCACTATGAATTTAAATTTCTGTATATGCGCATTTCAACAACTGATGTCTCTTCAGTGCAGATAAAATCTAAATGTTTGGAAGACCATAAACTTAAAGATATGTAAAATCTGATAGAGAACAAATAACCAAAATGATCTAAAGGACACAATGATAACCCTTGATTCTGACTTATAGTTATCATTGATAGAGCATTTCAGCCTAAAGAAAATTGTTTTCAAACCCCCCTTGAAAAGTGGGGTATATAGTGATGGGATTGTCCGTCTGTCCTTACGTCCGTCCATTACACCTGAGGGTACCCATCTCTTATCCGCTACTCCTCTTGAACCACTTAATAGATTTTCATGAAACTTCAACAGTCTTTGTGACATAATGTAGATGTGTACCCCCTATTTCAGAATTTGATTTGATTGATTTTTGGGGTTTCTAATAGCAAAACATTGACTTGGCCATTACAGTTTAAGTGGGTACCTATCTCTTATCCGCTACATTGAAGATGAAACTTTAACACAGTCTTTGTGACATAATGTAGATGTGCACTTTAAATTACAGAATTTGATTTGATTGATTTTTGGGGATTCCCGTTGGAAAGCATGGACTAGGCCATTACCATTGGGTATCCATCTCTTATCCACTACTCCTCCGGAAACACTCACTAGATTTTCATAAAAATTTAACAAGGCTTTTGTGACATAATGTAGATGTGCACCTCCTATTCCAGAGTTTGATTTGATCTTGAATCAAGTGGAGGAGGGGTATATATTAGTGAGCTTTTCTCACACGTTTTCTATTTTTTTTTTTGGTACTAGGAACAGTCTTTTAGTTCCCATACTTCTACACAAATAAGTATCCAACATTTGAAGACATTACAGTCAGCTCTTCAGATGGAGCCACTGAAAACCCATCCTGGAGAGGCAGAATTCTGATTTGTCTTGAAATAAAGGTGTCAACAATTGTGTAAAGGTGGTAGATGGGTGAATGAGGACACTAAAAAGATGGAAGAAGAAAATAAATAGGAAAAGCAGCAAGGAGATTAAATCCCCAGGTAACCCCTTTTACACACACAAGATCATTACAACCTGTTCATGGAATAATTCAATGTTAGCAGTTGTATAACATAAATTACATTTTTTTTTTACTTTTGTTTGAAAATCTGACAATTTGTTAGCAGGAAAATAATGTAACATGTAACAGAAAATAAGAGTTTTGGCATGTTGCCAGTCATATACCTGTACTATTGTTAAATGTTGCCAAAGTTATTATTTTTTTGTAAATCATTGTTTCCCCAATCAGTTACAGATACAAAAACAAAATGAATCTGATTCTTTTTTTAGATCGTCACAATTGAAGATTACCTAACTTTGATTAGCTGTAATTTGGAAAATTCTTTTCTTTAATTCCTGGAAGGGTTGGATTTATCTGCTTGAATATTTCTGCATGTTTTGGTAGACAGTTTAAATTGATTTTATGAAAGATTTCAGGTGCGGTTCCAGGGAATTCAAAAAAGGGGGGGAGGGTTCTGATTTAGAAGTGAATGGAAATTTTGGCGAGCGGAGCAAGGCGCGAAAGTTTGTGGGGGTATTTCTTAGTAAAACATGACCGTCAGAAAAAAGGGGTGGGTTCCAATTTGTGAACACTCGATACTTACGTTTAATAATGTATCAAATATAACCAGTTTGGCACTCGTGGGAATTAAATCGTAACACTTGTGGGCTCGCATAAACTTGGCAAACGCTTGTTCTGTGTTTTCATCTGAAATTACAAAATTCACTGCCAATGAAACTGTAGTACAAAAAAAAATAAAAATAGCCATTACGTCAAACTAAACAAGAGTTGTCGCCAAAAGGCAACCAGTCATACCCCACTCGTTAAACCTTGAATCAATATGATTAGCGCAAATTTAAGTGTGTGTGGACATAATATAGGTGTGGACACAGTACAAATGTGGACATGAAGCAAGTATGAACATAATTATCTAATCCTCAAGAAATAAACAGAATGAAGTAACCCACATATCTGAAAATGCATCATACAATTTGGAATGACTATACAAAGCTTGTGACAAAGTGACGTAAAATTTCAATATTATGAAAAAAACGGTAAAAATTCAAAGTCCTGCTAACAGGAAGTTGATATCGGAATGCAATAAAAATTACTTACAAGACACAACTCATGACAACAAAGCAGCATACTAAATTTCAAATGAATACCTTAAAGGAGACCAGAGAATTTTGGGAGGAAAATTTCAATATTATAACCAATGCAGTAAAAATTCAAAGTCCCGTCAAACAGGAAGTTGATATGGGAGAGCATTAAAATAGCTTACAACGCACATCTCATAACAACAAAGCAGCATACCAAATTTGAAATGAATCCCTCAACGAGACCAGAGAATTTTGTGACGAAAATTTTACTATTATGACCAATACAGTAAAAATTCAAAGTCCTGTCAAACAGGGAGTTGATATCAGGGAGCACTAACAATAGCTTACAACCCACAACTCATTACAACAAAGCAGCATACCAAATTTCAAATGAATCCCTTCAAGGAGAATAGAGAATTTTGTGACGAAAAAATATTGGACGGAATGACGGATAGACGGACGGAGTGACGGATGGACAAGGGTATTCCAATATACCACCCACTCGTTGAGTGGGGTTATGAAATAATGACGAACTGATTTCACTGTAAATCAAGCTGAAACTGTTAGGTTAAAGTGACCTACTTTCCCCTAGATTCTGTCCTACCAACAAAAGTGCATTCACAAGTATGGTTAGATTATCCTGCAATGAAGGTTACTCAGATATGAACTCGGACAAGTCAATTCAAGTCAATTATGTGGAAAATATAGGTCAAAGTGACCTTATTTTCCTTTGATGCTGATCTACCACAAATGATCCATGCACGTTGTAGTAAGGGGGAAAGATTCACTGTATGTACTGAAATCGCAGTATTTTTTATGACGGTTCAGTTTTCAATATTGGAAAAGCCCCATACGATACGAACGATACAGCTCTGATTACATGTGCACTGAAAAAAAAAATATCATATGCCTTCTTTTGGAAGCATTTTTTCTATTGCAAAATAAAATAAAATTTACATTTTTAGAATAAATCATTCAATTTATTCTTATTATTTCAATCTCTTGTGTTTTTGGCGATGTCATAGGCGACCTCATTTGTATTGGCAGGGGAGTTCACAGGAAAAAAAAAATGTATAAAATGTATCTTGATGTATATCATAATTCAGGTGGAATATTGCATTACGTATCGTTTGCCAAAAAGGTGTATTGTTACACCCCTACGTTGTAGTAATTTTTTGACAGTTTATAAAAAAAACAAAAACAAAACAAAGTTATTACTACATACAAAAGCCAAAAAATCTTTGATAAATGCTTAAGTTTACTGTAAACCAATTTCTTTAACAAAAGAAGGCAGCAGTTGGAAACGGCAACTACTCCCCTCACCCGTTTCTTGAATGTTTGTATAGTACTATCAGCATTCCACACAGTTTAACTATATCTGGCCTGTTACTTAAATCTTAGCCAGTCATGCATGAAATGTAGGTAAAGGTAAACTTATTTCAATCAGGAGTCTCATACTTAAGGAGCCAGCATGCATGAAATGTAGCTTAAAGTGACCTTATTTCAATCAGAAGTCTAATACCTATAGCAGATACATCTACTAAGTTGTAGTATCTAAGATACACTTTAACCAAAGTCACTCATGCATAAAATTTAGGTCAAAGTGAACTAATTTTATATGGAGCCTCTTGACTATATAAAACATATCAAAAACAAAATATCATTCCTTAAGAGTTGTAGTATCCAAGATCTGGACTCTTACAATACTTTAACCTAGGTCACTCATGCATGACATTTATTACAAAGTGTATCTATTTTTATCTGGAGCCTTGTAACTACAAGATGTATCTATATACAAAATATTATTCCCCTACAAGTTCCAGTATCCGTGATCTGGACTCTTACAAAAACATAAACCTGGGTCACTCATACAAGTAATGTAGTCCAAATCCACCTATTCTATATATCAACTGTAAGTACTATTCAAGAAGTATCCATGGACAGAAACCTTGTCCATCTATGACTTTTTATTAAAAAAGATATATATTCTTAACTTTGAATAGCCAGACAAACAGGTGAAACACTATATCCCTTCCCCAACTTTATTGGGCGAGGGGATAAAAAGACTGATATCTGCTAATCATTACTTTTGGTTAATTTAACTGAAAGGTCTGAGGCAACCATATTTGCAATAACTTTGTATTTAGGTTATAGTCTTAATGCTTTTTGTGTTATAGCTCCTTTTCAGACTAGAGGATGACATGCCCCCGTGCAAGGTTGAATCTAATTGGGATTTTTTAGTAATGTTTGTGTCTGTAAATCACATATGATGCCCCCGCTAAACACATGTTATTCTAGGTTGCACAGATAAAGAATGTATCCTCTATTACTAAATCACCAAAAAATGATGAAGTTCAACAATGTATATTTTCAACAAAAATTAACCAAAATGAAAATCCTCACCACATGCACATCTTCAATATAGGTACAAAAGATCTGCAAAATAAAAACTTCCTAGCATCAAAACTGTAGGAGTAGTTGCGCGGACAAACTATGTACCATCTATCACAAAATCACCAAAAATGACTAAGTTCAACAATGTATTTTTTTGACAAAAATGCACCAAAATCAAAATCCTTATCACATGCACATCTTCAATATATGTACAAATGATCTGCAAAATAAAAACTTTCTAGCATAAAAACTGTAGGAGTTGCGCGGACAACCCCCCTCGGACGGGCGGACGGAAGACGGACTGATGAACGGACGGACAAGGGTAAAACAATATGCCCCCTGACTTATCGTCGCAGGGGCATAAAAATGGGGGAAATAATTGTCAACATACAAAAAAGTTTGGTTAAGAATGTGCCCCTTTCCGGTGTAAAAATTTGCTCCATTAATTTCTCAACATACCTAAATCTTCTATGTCTAATTTGTCTATATCTGAGTCTAAAGAGAACTGAAAAAGAAAAACAGATTATTACTAATACACATAGGTGATGAAGCAAAATTCTTAGTTCTTCTATACATATTTCTTCAGCAAACTCAAAGAGTGCTGCAGTTTTTCAAATTTTTTTGTTTATCTCACTTTCAAATTATTTATTGCAAATGCCTTCTCAATACATTTCAGAATCTCTATCCGTTTCGGCAAATATTTCACTAGTTGAAATTAAATAATAATCATGAAATTAAATAATAATCAATCAAGATGCTTTTTCAGTTCAGATTCATTTGTGATTTACTATATTGAGAAAGATGGGGACTTGTCATAAAGTCCAATATTTTGCTTTACATTGAAATCTTTTTATGACTTGGAGGGATTCAGCATTTATTTCTATTGAGTGTAAACATTACTACACCTGAACTTCGATGGCTCGAAATGCAATAACTTGAACACCATGGATGTTTCAAACCCCTTTTTTTGGACCCTTTGGTCAGTTAGACAGATATGACATGTCTGTGTCCCAATGAAAACGGACATTTTTAGCTAGATTTCACGTCTTCATGGATTTGACATAACCGGTTTTGACTCAACCCTGGATTGACTCACTGATAGTGTGACGGGTGCCGCTAGCAGAGCAGGACATGCTTATCCTTCCGGAGCATCTGATGTCACTCCCAGTTTTCATGGGAGTTCACAGTATGAGTGCCTTAGTCTTTTATGTCGTCTTTTTATTTCTGTGCATTGTAGCTGTCTCACGTCCTTGTTTTGTGTTTGTTTTTCATTTAAGGCTTTTTCAGCTAAGTAGTCAATAAAAACTTCAAATTTACATTTCTACTTTCATGGTGACATCACTAATCTATTTCTTTTTCTTTGTTACGATTTAAACTTGTTTCACTTGTTTTTGCCATTTTTCTCAAAAATAAAACATTTACAAGTGTGAAAGAAAGCATACAAAGTGTGAAAACAGTGTGATAGAAAGTATACAAAGTGTGAATGAAAAGGTATGAAAGGAAGCAAACAAAGGGGGAAA